>CM055268.1:93460440-93484064 GCA_029237695.1 Conchocele bisecta
AAATTATTCTAAAGTGCTGTCAAAGCATGTTTTTGGTGATAAAACTGGAAAATAGAAAACAAACAGCAGACGACAAAAAATTAAGATAGCGATGTAAGGGTTAAAGAACTTTCCGCATATTCATAACTCCACCGCAATTTGAAATCGACTATACCCTTTAGCGACTTAAGAAATCGCACATAAAACCGCAATTGGATCCCTTAAAAGGCTTTACTAAGCCACAGTTAGTCACGGTTCGTCCGCATGTACGAGGAGACAATCTCTGATATAGCTGTGTTATCACATCCTCATGTCCATACAGTGCCCATGGGTTGTGTGAATGCAGAAACAACTCGAATATGTGTCAAAGATGTGATAATATTCAAAACTCAATTGCAAGTTGATTTTCTACAGAGCCCGCAGGGGACATGGATTTTTTTTTAATATTTCCTTCCCACGAAATAACAATTCGTTCCCTCAATATAACCATTCGTTCCCTCGAATTAATAATTCGTTCCCACGATATAACAATTCGTTCCCTCGAATTAACAATTCGTTACCACGAAATGTCAATTCGTTCCCTCAATTTAACAATTCGTTCCCTCGAATTAACAATTCGTTCCCACGATATGACAATTCGTTCCAACGATATAACAATTCCTTCCCACGGGAGGGAAATTGAGGGAACGAATTGTTATTTCGTGGGAACGAATTAATAAAAAAATAATAATTCTACGTCCCCTGCGAGGCTCCGTAGAAATTCAAGTTGAAATCGGCTATATACATGTACCACTTTAGCAACTTGTGGAAACCGGCAACTGCTAAGTACGTCTGTTGATACCCCATTATCAGCTAATCATTTAAGCAATGCCATAGTCCACGCCGGGTCCGGCTACTGAGTTAACTCCCTTATCGCTTCGCCGTTATTCCCCGACATCGATTTCGAAAATCAGTCATAATTTCCGTAAATGACGTTGTAAGTTGGCAGAAATTTCACAGCTCGTGCAGAATATAATTCCGCTCGGGCTCCGATATTTTTGCCGACTTACGTCGATATTTGCGGAAAATATCGTACTTTGTATAAATTAAAATCGCGGAAAAACGGCATTGCGATTTATATAAGGAATGCAATGCCAAAGCCGGGTAATTCTAACAAAGTGACATTCCACATATATGACAAGCCATGCGATTTTGTACCTAAGATGTGCGATTTTTCATGAAAAATATTTACAGAAACTGTGATATTTTCTGTTAACCACATCAGCAAATGACGAAATTGTCATAGCAAATGCCATTATATATTCCTCATTTGCTCTGACAATTTCGTGAACATCCGAAGTTATTTTCGGAAAATATCGTAACATTTGTAAATATTTTTCATGCGATATCGCACATCTTCTTAGGTACAAAACCAAATGGCTTGTATCATATGATCTAAATGGATATTGACATTTCCCGCGTTGTACCGTGTTTTCGTTGTACTCTATTGGACATTCTAAACGGTTACCATGGCAATGAAAACATCCAAGTATCACCTGCAACAATGGACGGTGTATCGTTAATTGTCTTTGTCGTATATTCAGACGGGTCATATGGCGTAATTATCTCCATACCGTTGTTTTGAAAAATGAAAATAAATGTGACACATGCAGTGTTTATTAACGTCTCATCACCGTACATCATAACATACACATCAATAATAAGACATATATACATGTTAAGAATTACAAGAGACGGTATATAGCGACATGTATAACTTTATACACCACCGCCTGTGCTATTCTTGACAATATTTGTCAATTGCTTTATTTCAAAATACTTGAATATCGTGCTTTAAATCAAGCATATTGATTGACTGAGTCTGAGCTGTGTTGCAGCTCAGACTCAGTCAATCAAGCTGCTTGAGTGCGAGTAACGATTGCAAATATATGTTCAGAGATGTTGGCATCATGGCAAGTTTAACGCCGGCGGTTGTGTATACTTGTAACCATGGCGATCATGCAGTCCACAGAGGCAGATCAGCCTACGTCCGCATATGCGCAGTCTGATCAGTGGAAGTCTCTTAAGATGAAAATGATAGTGGCATGTTGGATCAACGCGGGGTTTTTTTTCAATCTATGGTTACTAATTTGTGACTGTGGCTGGTGAAATGGGGCTTATGGGATTTGTGACCAGTGTAGCTCCTGACATTACAGTAGCCTGATAACGCTATATATTGCTTGTTAGAAGCACGATGGGTGTTTCATTGATGACATGGCGAACAGTGCATATCCTGGTCAGACTGTGCGGATGCACAGGCTGATCTGGATCTGCACTAGTCGCAAAACTCGCAAGTCCTATTTCTCCAGTCACAACCACATTTAAAGTTATATACGACTTATATTACTTAAACTAGTGTCTTTATTGGAAACTTTTCAAAACGTGATAAAGAATGACTATTTAAAAACAAAAAAAAATAAAACATTCTTTACAATGTTTCCTTACTGATATGGTTTTTTTTCCCGAAAATACGTAACTAAGTTATCTCGCTTGTTCGTAGCAGTTTCTGATACACTGTAGTAAATAAAATCTTCACTTGTTACCTCGAACTCAAACTACTGATAACGTAAACACAAAATTGCTACACCGCTCCATACCTCTCGCGAGGGTAGCAAATTTAACCTCATCTCTTTAATGTAACACATGGAAGAGTGATTTTTGCAATCGGTTATCCGGCCTGTTTGATATGTTAGCTATATGAAACGATCAAAGTTGTATCAATAAATTATTAATAAAGAATATACACATGCAGAAATTGGTTATTTTACCGTGTCAATGTGTTTATTATTAGCCGATCTATTTCTAGATCGGCTAATATATTGGTCATCCATCGAATTCTGAAAAAGTTTGTAGCAACCCTTTTCTCCGCTATTCGGTAATCTACGAATGCGAATTTTGCTGTATCACTTCCAAATTGCATCAACCGATAAAGTTTGCATTTTTTGGCAATTATCTTGGCAATTTGGCAATTTAAAACTTTAAATATAGCCAAATAACACAATTTTGAATACGTAATGAGCTGAACGCCGGAAGAGATTGAACCGGAAGTTGTTGTTGTTGAAGTCCATTGTTGGCTCTAATGGCCATATACGCCAACATAAGCCGATTATTGGGCTAATTTAAAGCTTTTATTTATTAAACAGAACAAGTTTCAGCCACGTATAATCGCGTAAAATGTGTTTATTCGGCTAATTTATAATCGACCTCTGCTCAAAATCTCCTCCGACTAGCAACCCCAGCATCTCGGGTTTATCCCATTGGATCGCGTATGCGCGTCATTTGACGCTAGTTAATATTCACAAAATTTTCCACCAATCAAAACGAAGAATTTCCCTTCATAGCGAACTTTGATTTGTTTCCGTAGCATGCAGGGATGGCAGGGATGCGTCCAATTGTGATCGTTCACCGATCTAAAAAAATACCTTTTTTCTACTTTCATTCATGATTCGCGTACTATCATATTATGTCTTCCGGAATCCCGAAATAGGTTGAATGACGTCATACAGTTTAGATTTAGCCAATCAGAGATGTTCTTTACATAGACGCTTCCGGTTGTATTATGGAAGATGGTACATTGACCCGGTTCCAGATAATGAACGAAATTAGACAAAAAAAGTGTTTTTTTAGATCGGTGAACGATCACAATTGGACGAACTTTGTATGGTTGGAGTTTCTAATGTATATGGTCATGGTGCACCACTTTAGTTTCAGCTGGCGATCAGCTATCGGCCAAATATGACCGATAATCCACGCCGGACGGCCTCCGATTCTGTGTGAGATTCTTTCGTACACGCAACTTTCGCTTTGTATGGGGTAATCAAAACGCGAATAACTCAATAAATACTTGAAACAGCGATTTTAAGTGAGTATATTCACACACCTAATACTTTTATCGATTGCCAGAGACATATTTCATACATTTAATCGATGTTTAGATGTTTATTGTGTTTGTGCGAATCTGAAAAGAGAAGGCTCTTTCTATAATAGCAATATTTATACCCACCTTCTATAAATAGAAGATGGTAATGTACGAGACCAAGTGGGTGGGGTAATGGGATTTTTTAAATAGGCATTTTCTTAGTGTCATAGGTCCGAGTCTTCCACCTGTGGCTCCATTAAGAAGTAATAAGCTTATGGCAAATCATATACTTTGGGGCCGAGCTACTAAAGTGATTGGTGTGGCATGCAAATATTGAGTTCTGATTTTGGGAATTTTCCTCATCGTGGACCCGTTTTAATGCGGGATAGTACAACCCGTTGGCCCGGCCTTAAAATGACCTTAGCTGTTGATAGGCCGTTAAACACCAATACTCACTCGCTCATTTATCCCCCCCCCGCGACTCAGTAACTACTAAAATGCGGACATATATTGAACCCTGATTTCTGATTTGATCGGCTAATAACATGACTTTTCATCTGACATTTAGTTACACGTATCTCTTGTAAATGTGAAAGCTTCATTTCGTTATGTTGAACAACAACTAGAGAAAAGATGGCTTCCATGGGAAAATGATTTCCCTGTTCTATTATGTTTTGCAATTTACTCAAAAGTTTATTTGTTTAAAGGTATACACTATACAGTGTACTAAATATTTACCTACAACTTGGAAACGTCGCAGGAATACTGGACGAAGGCCAGAAGGCCTCGTCCAGTATTCCCGCGACTTTTCCATGCAACAGGTTTTGGTATGCACTTCGGTTGCTCACATTTTTGAATGGGTAAAATTGTAGCCGTATATAACATATCGGAGGCGAATTATTGTAGCTACTGATAAGGCTACAAAAAAATAATGTTTAGATTCTCATCCCCGCCCGCCCCTAATAAAACGGCCCGCCCAATGGTTTTTTATTAAACTGAAAAAAAAAACATTTGGTAAAATTTACGAGAATGATGCGGCCCGCGTATTATACCGCTCCCACAGCTTTTTTATCTGAGTGCTTTACGTGGCGCAATACATCAACCCCGGAACCCGCCCCCTCCAGATTAGCAATACTTCAATATGAACATGTTATTTATACAAAACACTATTGCACGCAACTGCGCCTTGAAGTTCAACACCTCGTTTTAGTGTAACAGGGTTGCCTGCTAGGCAAGGCGTGTAGGATTGACAACGTACACCCCACTATATCCTATTGTTGTTCACGAGTTATAATGGACCACAACACAGGCGATGTTGATGATGATTACTCATCATTACTGTATCATAGTACAGTAGTGGGTATAGAGAATAGTAGGTTAGTGCCGTGAATTGGGAAAAATATCTGGCAAGGCTCAGGAAACGCAGCCTCGCCCATCCCGTTTCCGTGCCGCGCCAGATATTTGTTCCCATTCACGGCACTAACCTACTATTCTATTTATCCCGTCAACGCCTACAAATGGCTCTAAAAGGTTAGACACCACCAAATAGTTTTACTATATAATTTAACCGAATGCCATCCAATAAGGCCAGTCTCTCCTACTTTCACTATTCGTAAGGATGTTGTGGAACCCACTTGTACATGACCTGCAGCCAGTCTGTACTGGTTCTGCATGAACTAAACAATAGGTTCACTTACTCCTAAGAAAGAAAAATCCAAACTTGTCATATCCTCCAATATTGTGTACATTTGTTGGCCACGGAAACTCCGTGTACATCAAGTGACCAACAGGTTCAGTGTTTTCTTTTAAATGCTACAAATATGCTGAAAACTGGTGTTAAAGGCACCCCAAAATGTTCCTCAAGTGAAACTGGGTAGTAATGGATCAAGATTTGCAAGCAAACGGTGTCTGTGACCTCAAAACACCCGCACTATTTTTTTTATACCGGACTACTTTTGCATACACCCTGGGCGGTTTCGCACCATTTGGTATCTTCTAACCAAAAGGCAAAAATGGTATTGACTGGATATCAAAAATGTTTCACGGCACCGTGTTTCACGGCACATACGCACTGTGTTGACGGGATAAATATGGTATGTGTTGTGTGGTTTTCCAGGTAAAAGTGATACACTGTGCGATTGTATGTGTATGAGATTATTTATAATGGTGGTTCATGTTGTTAAAAACACAGGTACAAACCTGTCCAGAAAACTGACAAAATGTACAGGTTTATAGGATACATTAACGAGGCAGTGTTCACATATATGTTATACATATATTCCATCACATTTACGAAGCAATTATCTTTGAATCAAACGATCATCAGGTATATAGTTGGTCCTTAATAGGCGGGAACCGAATATTGTCGGCTGCTGATTTTCATGTTAAAGTTATTTCTTACATGTAACACAACATGTTTTGACAGCACGTGAGAATCGTCTCCATTGGAGATGATTCTCACGCGCTGTCAAAACATGCTTTAATCGGGGAAATTGCAAAATAAAACCAAACTGCAGACGACAAAATTTAATTCGGCATTGACATGGGATCAATCCACATGAATCTCAATTATCGTCATTAAATCGTGTATCTAATGATTATTTCTATTAACTCGTGGGCATAATGGTACCGTTTGTCACGAATTGTCTCGCGTGCACTGATTTATCCGTCAAATCTGATAGCCGACGCCGACAAAAACATGTAGAAATGGCATGGAGCTTTCAGTCTAATCAGCTGTTTTGGTCTTGTTTTTCCCGTGACTATTGATTATCGTTTAATTTAGAAAAAACGGATCTGAAGTCAGTGACGTATGTAGAACCCCCTATTGTTCACCCTCCCCTATTGTTACCCAGGTAACAATAGGGGAGGGTGAACAATAGGGGGTTCTACAGACGTAGCCAGGGGGTGGGATGGGTGCGAATATATGTGTGTTTATTAAAGCCTCATCAATGTACATGTCACACGATATTACTACATAAAACAGTAAAACAGTACATAGTCATTCTGAATAAGAATTATAAGAGACTAGTCACATACATACAAGCTAATGTAGACATTAAAATGTGGTCATGTGTTTCGTTCCGCTGAGGTAATAATTACAATATACAATGTATGTGTAAAGTATAGCTTTAAAATCAATATGATCGAGGAAATTGAGTGAGATATATATATATCCAAAATCCACCCCTCCCCCTCCACCGTCCCCGGTATATGTATGCCAGTGTGTGCTAACGTGTTGTTATTGTAAATAGTATTGTTAACCCTTTCAACCCTAAGGAACTGCAATGGACTGTGATATGCTAATGTTCCGACCAATCCAATGGTCACAAAATGATTTTCAGATTAGTCCATTTAGGAAAAGGGGGTGTTTTTGTTCTAAGAAATATGGAAATTACTTGCAAAAAGTGCAGATCCTGATGAGACGGCTCGTTACAAGCCGGCTCATCTGGATCTGCACTTTTTGCATAAACCGCCATAGCAGGACTTCGGGTTCAAAGGGTTAACATAAGTGGATAAAAGAAAGGCAAAAGTAGTTCGGTATAAACAAAATAGTGCGGGTGTTTTGAGGTCACAGGCATATTTTGCTTGCAAATCTTGATCTAGTACCACTTGAATAACTTTTGGTGTGTTCTTAACACCAGTTTTCAGCATAGTTATAGCATTTTAAAAGAAAACACTGAGCCTGTTGGTCACGTGATGTAAATAAAGTTTCCGTGGCCCAGAAATGTAAATAATATTATGGGACATGACGAGGTTGGATTTTTCTTCCTTTATATTAGGAGTAAGTGAACATACTGTTTAATTGATGCAGAACCAGTACAGACCGGCTGCACGTCATGTGCAAGTAGGTCCCACAGCATCCATACGAATAGTGAGAGACTGGCCTTATTCGATGGGATTCGGTTAAATTATATATTAAAACTATTTGATGTGTTCTAACCTGTTTAAGCAATATCGAAACACATGATATACTAGCATCATGGGTACGCGTGCCGCCTTTGTTACAGCCGATTCCGAGCTCCATTCCCTCATCGACAGACGTTTTTTTATTTATTTAATAAAAATAAGATAGCAAACTGCGGGCTCATTCTCACATTTAGCTACATTGTGTACTTGTACACTTTTACATATCAGTTGTGTTTTACTTCATACCCGCCAAGGAAGCCACCTACCAAATATCAATCTCCAGCTATTACTGTTTACTTCTTTTTACTTCTTACAAGAAAGGTGGCGGACGTACGGACGAACATACCGACGGACAATCGAACAGACAGACGGACGGACACCTGTGACGAAAACAATAACAATATACATTTTTCAAAAAGAGGTACAGTGGGGTCAGCATGTAAGTGCACACACGAACGAACACGACAGGTTGGAACCAACCTGTCGTGTTCGTTGTGTGTGCACTTACATGCTGATCCCACTGTATACAAATACATGCAGCAGTTTCACTGGTAAAATTGCGTAAACTGTTTCACGTCGAAATAGGCGCCGGATTCCTGACGAATTCCCATTCAATTGCATGCAGAATATACTGCATAAACACATGTGCGTCTAGTAACCGGCGCAAGAAATGCGCCCGTTACTAGACGATACATGCGTGTATGCGTCAGCTCTAAGTAGACCTCAGGAAACCTGTGTAGTTGTCAACAGTTTACACAGGTGCAACACCAACGAGTCTACAGGGTGTGGGGGTCGGTTCGGATTCGCATTCGCTATATTACTGTCTTCTTCACGACAATTAGAATTAAATATGGATGTGACTGGAGACATGGGGCTCATGGGATGTATGATCAGTCCAACATCTGATCTTCTTGAGACACGATAAGGATCTACACTGCTTGTTATAAGCATGACATGGGATTGGCGATTGAATGGGGATCCTGTAAATCCTGTAAATCCTGATCTGAATCTGCACTGGTTACAAAACCCACAAGTCCCATTTCGCCAGACATAAACAAAAAGGTGTATCTAATTCCCAAAGATGGGGGTGGAGTTTTTACATAGAGAACACGACATTCATATATATTTGGACACCAAATAGTCCCACCCAATAACAGCTGCAACATTAGTTTACTATGGTGGCATATATTTGCCATCGATATGTCGAGATGTCGACATAGTTTCATGTTATGTCGACATGTCGTGCTATTTAAGTCGAAACGCCATTTCACTCCACCATAAGTCCCCCACCCAAGGCGGCAAATGCATTTACAATGTATGTTGTGTTGTGCTTTTTTATCTTATATTTAACGGTAAGAATTGGTTCGCAGACCTTCCAAACCCGGGCATATGAGCCCAGAAAATGTGTCAAGCCAATGGACGTTGGCCCGTTTTTCTTTCGAATTTAGGATTAGTTTTGCAGTGCAGTCGTATTGTGTGCTCTAAGGACCCGTTCTATTCCTGATCATCCTTTGATTCAAAGAGAATTGCTTCACAAATGTGATGGAATATATGTTTTGCATATACGTGAACACTGCCTCGTTACTGTATCCTATAAGGTACATGGAGTGGCGAACTCGGCCATCTTTGTGTGTTCGCCATCAACCAGTTTGACCTGTTCTGACGTAGCTAATCACATGTAGAAAAGCCAGGAGAACGGACTCATATCAATTATATTACACAAACACTGTAAAATACGTCATTTTCTTGGACAGGTTTGTGCCTGTGTTTTTAACAACATGAACGACATTATTATAAATAGCCTCATACACAGAAAATCACACAGTGTATCACTTTTACCTGGCAAACCACACAACACACACCATATATATCCATACAGTAGCTCTGTTATTAGCTATCAAATCCAGAGACATACACACATTTACCTGAGTGCATTGTCCCTGGTGTCTACTCACCTACTATGCGAGTAAATATTACTTTACCTATGGGTAACGTGTACATTAATAATATGATGCGCATCAGATTGAAAAGTTTACACATTAAAATTTAGTTTGAGATTAATGGGAGAAATGCTCAGATATCTTGTCTTTCGTATAGTTTGCTTTCATAAGATTTATAGCACGCCGTTGTCATATCTGTCTATGAAGTATTGCACCAAATTTTATTTGGTTTACTGTCATATAAAAAACACACGAAGTAGCGACACTGCACGATGACTTATAGATGGCGGAGATGGCAACTCAATGCTCCATATAGTATACAGTAACAAGACGATATTCACATATGTTATATTCAAATATCATATCACTCTTATGAAGCAATTATCATTGAAGCCAAGTATATCGATATATGACCTAATACCTTAAAGGTCACATTACAAACTATCACTTACTTTCTTCAAACCGCGCTAAAAACAACAACGGCGACCCTAATAACCGATTTCCGGTTCGTTTGTATTTTTAGTGATATTGAGATTTCTCATATCGCAACTTATCTGACACCTATACAGAGCCATGTAATGAATTGCTTATCGCTTATCTCTCCTGTTACTGCGGCCTACTGGCGCGAGGTGGCGCTGTTAAAATAACCGCTATGACGTAGCAGTAGAACAGCTTACCTGATTGGTGGATGAAGGTTTCTTATATAATATCGTTTGGATTTGCGGACATCATGTATTCGTTGCATAATTTCTACGTTTTTGTCGTTTAATATATACGTTAATCGTTTCCTTCGTCTAGTTATACTTGGATTATGTATACGTTGGTTGCAATCGTCGGCGAAGACTATCTGTGCGGAAGTCGGTTGTAATTCACGGTCAAACAGACAGCAGAGCCAGAATCAGAAAAAAAATGTGAAATTAAACGTTATATTTCTAAAAAAAATTACAAAATGCTAATCTCCGACATTTCGTAAATTGATTCTGTAGAATGTTACTTCATCATACTTGTGCTTTGACAATTTCGAGTTGAAATAATCAGTGACACGCGTGTGCAGCTATGTTCAAACGGATGCCGCCGGAGGACATTAATAGCAAACAACTTATCCGATGATTTGACCGCATGCAAATAGGGAAGTGGATCTTGGGACAGGTGTATTCTGAATTCATTGAAGCCACACCTATTCTATGCTGATTGATTGAATCCATTTTGTTTAAATGTCCTAGTCAGTGACAGACGTGTGAAGCTACGTTCAAACGGATGTCAACAATAATGCGGCAGGTGTATATTGAATCCACGAGGCCACACATATCGTCGGCCACGTTCCAAAATGTTGTAACTGCATGTTTTTCTGGAAAAATAATTTTTCAGGAGAAGCAAAAAACTGGTTTACATTTTTTTGGTATTCGCAGAAGTGCGCCAAACATGATATTGTAAGACTAAAAACGTTATTGCAAATGACTAAGTTTTCATTTGAAGTATGTTTCTATTATTTTCTTCAGAAATGCACTTACGACTTTTTGAAATGTTAAATAATTATTTGTGATACTTACGACATTTTAAATTAGAGCTATACGATATTTTGGGTTGCAAACAATGTTGCACCGGTAGTTACGACACTTTAAATCTGAACCTATGTTATGTAAAAGTGATTAAAATGTTACTACCGTAAGTAGCATGACTAATGGCTTAGTAAACAATTTGCGTTTTATTCAAACAATAGGAACTGAAACATATTTACAACAGTCATACATAAACAATGCGTAACTGTGACGGGAAAATAGTTACAATTCACCGAATTACATGATTGTATGTTTAGACAATCGCACAAATAAAAATAGTCATACACACTAAAATACGTCATTAAATGCCATTGGTTAAAAACATAAATATTACGTGTTGGTTGTTTTGGTTAACATGGCTATTTGTATTCGGTGCTTTTTTTTGTGATAGATTTTCCCATTTACCGTGACCATTTTACCATCCCGGCTAAAATTTATATTTACATGTGCATACATTCGCAAATCTGTAAGCAGTGTACACATTGTCAGGATATCATTATGTTTGAAAATATGTTTTGAAAAAACATTCAAGGCTCGTGCGCAATAACACGAGCTCTGAATTGTGTGTATGTCTTACAACATAGCGGTAACAGTTCGCATCTGGTTACAAAACAAAATCAAATAGTGATGTAGTATTTTACCCACGTAGATGATCTTCGTGTATGCATGTGAGTTTTAGCTATGTATCAGGCACATGATGAACCACTTATATCAAGAGTACCAAGTCAGAACCAGCTGCGTCATATTTCGTACCTAATAAATGCGTATATGTTGTAGAGATTACAAAATACCAGTTTGTAATTAAATTAAACTAACGTTACAAAAATCAAGCAATTCCCAAAGTAATTATATTGCAAACTGGTACTGGTCATCTCTTAACAATATGGTTATTTATTAAGTACATGTGAATAAACACTCGTACTAGAAGTACTCATTTGATGACATATACACGTCTATACACGATACTCAATTTTGCGTCAGAGAATCATAGAATGCGTGGAAATCTTTGGGAACTACTGCCTTCAATTGTTGGAGGTGTTGATACTTTGTACTCTTGATGCCGAGAGGTTTATCATGTAGCTTTTTGACGGTTTGACTGGGTGATACGGATTGTTTCCTTGACTTCCTTGGAAACTCCTGGAGGTCATCACCGTGGCGACACGAGTACTTTATTTCTCCATCTGGATTGTAGTTGAGTACGCGTATGTCTGTAACCACGGGATCACCTACGCGGACTCCAGGACGTATTGACGAGTAATATTGTAGATCTGTTAACTTTCCGAAGAATTCATGTGTTATGTATTTAACTTTATATGGTTGACTAGGCCTAGCTTGGGATATGAGTTCAACATAGTTGTAGGGCACGTATATCGGTTTTTTCTTCAGTTTCCTTTCAATTGTGCTATGTACGCTATCAACCTCCATTTGGGTATGTCCTTTTTCCAAAAACTTTTGTGTGATTGTTATTCGCTTGTCAACGGCAAATTTGAGTAATGTATTTGCTAAGCAAACATTCCTGTTCTGATAGCAGCATCCATCACTGAATATTACTATTTCCTTTAAGTTTTCATCTTCGGATAATGTTTCCAGGTAATCAAACATGCACGAAGAAAATGAATTCGCTGTCAGGTCACCTTCGCCTTCGTGCCAGAAATAGCATGTGACATGTTTGGATTTCATATCATAAATTGTGAAGTTGTGACACGCTAGCTTTGTTTTATAGTACATTGCACTAGCCTGTAACCGTGGACTCAGAATTACTGATTGGACGTCCATAGTTATTACTACACACCTACCGCTATCATCATTCTCACACATGTCCTTGTCCTTTGTCTTCTCTGCCCTAGTGGAATCTTTCCTTTCTATATGTTTGTTGTAGTCCTCAACGGTTACGTTTCCAGTCTCATAGCCGCAACAAACATCACACTGATCCTTTTTAGGACTGAACAGACTCAAGTTCATGTCATGAAATATACTTCTGAATACGGTGTAACTAAGAACCGGCTGACCATTCTCGGTACAATACCTTTTGTATTCAGTGTAGAAATCATTGAACGAAGCAAATACTGGTTCCAAGTAAAGTTTGCTACTAGAAGATCTACAGTAGTGTGATGGTAGTTTAGGGAGGGACTCCAGATATTGCTCAGTATTTACCCTTGCGTTGCGCTTCTTCTCGGAGGGTTCACGTGGTTTACGTTGATGCTTCTCTGGCATACCATGTTCCGTGCCTTTAAGCCACTCATACACTGTCCTTTCTCCTATTCCCAATGTCGACAGGAACATGTTTTTGCATACAATGTGAAGTGTGTCATCCTTCTTCAGGCAGTATCTATATGTCGCATTTCGTCTACTTTCGTCCCTTGTTCTTTTTCCCACAGGACCAAGCGTTACCAGGGATATAACATACAATTTCCTCTCATCCCAGTTTAACTTCCAGAAGTTAGTAAATATAGCTTGCCTTTCATTATCACTGAATGTGGAGCACTCCATTATCTTTGAACGGTCACACCGTTTTGAACAGCCTTTTGGTGTTAGAAGTCTTCCATTTCTCTCCACGCAATATACCCATTTCCCATTGTCATTCTTTTTCAGACCCTTATACGCCTTTCCCTCCATTCTAAGCCGTTTGTTGATGTTTTTCTCATAATCGCGTTTATCCTTCTTTAACCGCCTCTTTCTTGGCGTATTACCTTGCTCTATATCAGTTGTTTGGTCAACGACCTCCTCGTGATCTATTTCGTTTATACGAGGACCAGCTGTATGCGAGTCAGCATCGCTTGAGCTTGATTCATACTGAAGATCTTTCTTTGTTGGAATAAAGTCGGGATCTCGAAATGAATCATCCAGATCAACATCTTCTTCTTCGAATGAACTGTCATGTTTGCCTGAATTAGTAGGTGTATCATTTGCCGCAAGTAAATGACTGTGTGGAGTGCCTATGACCTCCTCATGATGTTCAGTTAACTTGCCGTCACCATAGCTGTGGTTACTTACATCTGTGTTTGATTTCTTACTTGAATCATGGTAACTAACATTCTCTATTGGAACATTGTCTGAGCCTCGAACAGATTCAGCAAACGTATTGTACGAGTGTTCATTCTGAATTGACTGTTCATATTGTTTATCTTTAAGAAAGTCATCTGGTTCATGACATTCTATGTCAATGATTGTATCTCCATATATACCGGTGGTTGTTGTTGGTAAAATTGAATGGTCTTCTATTGTGTAACGCGAAACAGTTCTGGTACGTGTGCATATATCAGTCTTTACTGTATCGGATTCACTTTGTCTTTCACAGCTGCCGATCGTATGTATGTCATTATCACCACTTACAAGTGAACTCAATGTGTTTTCTGCTTGTGTGCTTGTATCTGCATCCACCCTTCGTATACCTTCGTTCAGAGCAAGCTTAACCATTTGCTTTCCTCTCGAAAACATGTTGAACGTTCAGCAACCGTTTTGACAATTCGGATGAAATTTAAATTCGATAGTTTTGTATTTGTTTCCTGTCTTTGATGCCACTATGTATCTTGGCGTTGTTACTCTAAACAGTGAATGGTATGTATACAGTATAAAGTTGTACTGTTTATTTCTATTTGAGAATGACCCTATTTCCCTCTGTCGTGTCAGTCTAGCTATGGATTCAGATTTCACTTTATCATTGGCTATAATGTTATCACTGGATCGCAACCATTTGGAGGACATGTCTAGCAGAGTACCATTGCTATCTGAAAACAAAGAAGAATGAGTAACTGACTGTTGTCGGTTTGAATAATTAGACAAAGCTGAAACGCCACTACATTGTACATAATCAGCGTGCGGGTTTTCATGAAAATATTCTCAGAATCTACGATATTATCCGTATGCTGTTGACAGTTCTGAATCTGTCGACGTCATTTACAGAAAATATCACAATGTTGTAAACATATTTCACGGAAATTCGCACATCATCTTAGGTGCAAAATTACATGGCTCACTTTTGTCTATAACGATCAAAATTTACGACAAGAGTGACGACTTAACTTCAACATTGTTAACTGCCCACATTTCCTATGTACTACTTCCTATGGATATCTCTCAGCTTATCTACTTTTTTCATATTACTTTGAATGGCAACTTTGTTAGGACATTTATGTCTGGGTATTTGATTGTGTGTATTGTGTTGATGAATTGTGCATTTTTGAAAACTCTGTAACCACCGTTGTACCCATGCCATAGTTATATATGGATGTATTGCTACTGTTATGTTTATCCTTGCGCATTGTGCCCTTATGGTCTTTTATTCTATTTTTATACTCACATCACATTGAATGGCTGATATGCCCCACAAATAGCAATGTGCTGTCCCAAACGATATTTTTACACGTATCAACAGATTGGTTGTATCAATTAGCACTCATACAACAATAAATATAATCCCGTGTTTCAGTTGAATGGCATGTCTTTGACTGATTATTGGCCACAGTGAAACCCTAATAATGGCAATGCAGATACAGTTGGTTTTGTGAAATTGTTCCTGGTTTCCATGTGTACCAACCGTTAAGCGTCGCGTATCCGTAAATGTTTAACACTTTCTTCGAAGAACGGTTACACGCTTTTATACTGTTGATTCTGCGTTTTTTGTTCCGCCCTAGAAATACAACCCAAACCCAACGGAAACGTTGGGTTTCTAAGTGTTATGTTTCAGAGAACGCAAAAACGCAGAACCAACTGTATGCTGGCTCAAGAATGGTAGAACGTAAAACATACAATAATCACATGAAACGGTAACTACAGACCAGACAAACGACCATAGTGGTAGAAATTATTATAAATGAAAGCATAACAATATGTCACAAATTCCTTCTGGATGCGAAATTGTTCGTTCAAAATTGTCGTCACTAAAAGCAACACGTGGTAACCAGCTTCCTCAGCAATTTTCATGTTGTTCCAAAATGTTGTAACTAAGCAAAACTTTTATGTAGGGTCTCTGTTTAGGTAAAACTCCATTGTTTAGCAGTTATCTTTGTGAAAAAATAATGGATTAGTTGTTCATTCAACTCTATGTTTCTTTAGAAGTACATGTTTGTATAATTGTTGGAAAATTCTTAAAATGGAAAGTTCCAAACCCGGATTATTCGAAAACATTTCGAAATTAGTCATATTCTTGCATAATGTTGTGTCAACTCTGTGTTAATATTGTTAATACATCTTGCAACATGCAATATAACATTTTCTGAAGGAAATATTGAATTTAACTTACCAAAATGCGACTGAATCTGCCACCGACTGCTGATTGTCTGTTTTCATAATATATACAACATTTTGGAATAAAATAATATTAACCTATCATAATACGATATTTTGTCATGCGACTAAAATGTACGTTCTGATTGGTTCCCATGTACGATCTTTTGATATAATATGGAATAGGCTTTGCAGATTCCCGCCGTGTTTTCGGGCACAAATTGAAGATACGACATTTTGGAACGTGGCCGACGATATGCCAAGTTGATTGGTTGAGTCCAAGTTGACAGACATGGTAGAATAGATACACTGTGCACATCAGGGTGCTTTCTACAGTTCCGAAAATCCAATATTGATGTGTTTGTTTTTATACATGGATGAATGTTAATTATATTGCAGGACTAAAATTGTGTAACTTGAATGACCACTCGCTTATTTTTCCGTAAATACTGTTTTCGAATACTAAAATATTGAAGGAATGCCGAAACGTGCATACCCTGTTCAGACTGTGCAAAGTTCTACTGATACGACATATACCCGTGGGAGCATGCGATGGGTAATTTAACGATCGGGGTTCATCCTTACCGGAATCCCCACTGGAGACCTGGGGCCCGTTTCACTAAACCACGTACGACTAAAATGTTCGTAAGTGCAAAATTATGATAGTCTGTAAATTTCATATTAAAATGTTTTCTTGCAACTAATTATTGGATTTACATTTATTGAGCATAGGCTGCACATGCAGCCTATGCTCAATAAATGTAAATCCATCAATCGAGATTTCCAGACGATCCTAAATGTGCACTTACGAACATTTTAGTCCTACGAAGTTTAGTGAAACGGGCCTCTGGTTTGGCCCTCACATACGTCTTTGGCATTTTGTATGTGACAGTTGAATCTGGTTATACCCCTTATAAGAGTAATCCTACCGGTATTACTTTTAAATAGGGAAAGGGGCCAAGTGACTTTGGTGCGGTATGGACCTGGCACCAGGTCAGGTTATTCTAATTTCAGGGCTGAATATGTAGTGTATCTTGATGCAAATATTCCGTTCTGATTTTGGGATTCCCCCCCCCCCCCACCCCACCCCCCCCCCCCAATGCAGCAGGTTAAAACGGGATCGAACCTGTTTGCCCGGCCTTACATGACATTAGCTGTTGATAGGCCGTTAGACACCAATAAACAAACAAACGACATATACCCACGTGACCGCAAAGGGAAATAACTGTGGTAAGCAAAATAAGGGGAAGTTAGTCATGCAGTGACGGCTGGAAAACTTGTTGTCCGCAATATGAAATCCGTAATAGAACGGCACATACTGGTCGGATTACTGTAACATTTGTTTTATTTGATATATAAATTATGAATACATAAGCGTATCGCGAAAATAGAAGCTTGTTATATCTCCTTTAAATTAAGGAGGTGATGAGACGGTTAAGCTAGTTCATTCTCCTACGGCACTGAGCCAGTATGTCAGACCTGGCTGAGTATGAGTGCATACGATATATGGAGACTCGGCCGTAACAGTGTCAAGGTGTATGATCACGTGGTACTAACAACAAAAAGTACTGAAACTTCCAGAATCCATCTGATTCAAAGTACGTATTCTTTTATAGTGTCCTTATTACGTAACGGATTTTGATGAAATATGGCGCATCAAACGCGTCTTGTTAAGCTGAATTTGGTGGTCTCTGTATTTTCGCCCAAACTTATGTCGTTTTTGCGAAGAATCGATTTCCGTGTCTACCAAAACGGAAATCGATTCTTCACAAAAACGACATAAATCTGCGCCGATCTCCCTGGACCACCAAATGCAGTTCATGAAGACGCGTTTGCCGCGCCATATTTCATCAAAATCCGTTGCATATTGAGGAAAATATCAAATAATATTTATTTTGGAGTGGGCGACGTTGTTGTTATTGTAACCACGTGATCATGCACCTTGAGCAGGCGCGGATCCAGGATTTCGGGTTAGGGTTGCAGGGGGGGGGGGGGGGGGGCGTAACTATTTTGCAATACTTGACTATATTATCGAACGAGCTAAGCTCGTTCGATAATATAGTCAAGTATTGCAAAATAGTCGATCGAGCGGAGCGGAAAAATCCATGGAATGCATGGCACTTGGCATTAAAAGTGCCTTGTAACTTGTAAAAAATCATTACTCGGCGAATTTTTTAGTGGGGGCGCGCGCCGGGTCCACCCCCCCCCCCCCCCCCCACCCCCCCCCCCCCCCCCACCCCTGAATCCGCCCATGTTGAGTGTTATCCTATATAATGATCGATGCTATTTGAGGGTTTGTCAAGACAGCAGATCAAGCAGGGATACAATCATTGTATGTAATGTCACAATTGACACTTTACTATAGGAATGAATGGCCTTTTTGTGGAATTTATCGGGGTATAAACTTGGAAAGTCGCGGGAATACTGGACGAAGGCCGGAAGGCCTCGTCCAGTATTCCCGCAACTTTTACAAGTTTATATCCCCGATAAATTCCACAAAAAGGCCATTCATTCCTTATAATTCCAGCATTTGAAATAAATTCATCAAGAAAATGTGTTTATTTTCCGTTTTCTTAATAATTATTTTAACTGCGCCTCACTGTTACGGAAAGTAGTTCGGCGTGAGAGTTTACTGGGATATAAACTTTGGACAGAGACTTGCTACGGACCAATCAAATGTTAGGGAATTGTGTAAATATTTTTTGTGCTGGAATTATATGCGTGTACATGTAATTAGATTCCCATTGGGATTGAAGTTACTCTATAGACGTTCAATAATGTGTGTTTTATGTGGCTAACCAAATGCACAATAATTACTCAACGGTTCAACCATGGGTTTGAGGTCCTCTCACCAGCGTCTGAGCTATCGATGTGCACAATCATTCCCAAATCTCTAGTTTGTGATCTTAAACCCGGGTTTAACCCTTTCACCCCTAACTGGATTTTGATATGTTAATTTTGCAATCAATCCAACCGTCACAAAAGGATTTTCATGCAGTCCATATATGAAAATGGGGTGTCTCTGTTCTCAACAATATTAAAATGACTTGCAAAAAGTGCAGATCCGGATGAGACGGCTCGTCACGAGCCGGCTCATCTGGATCTACACGTTTGGCCAACACCACTATACAGGCCTGTGGTGTTGAAGGGGTTAAAGCTCAAACCGGGATTTGAGATCGCAAACTACAGTTTGATAAATTATTGTGAAACTTGGCGAGTCACGAACAACCGAGATCACGATGTCACGTTTTTTCACAAACCACTCGCGATCTGGTTTAATTTCTATGTGTTTTAAATAAATTTCTCGTTTTGAATTCGTGAATTCGAACAAATACCGCTGGTTCTGTAAAAGCGTGTATTTGGAGACATTCCGAAAAGTTAGGGATCGTATTTAGTTATCTCTCGTTGAATTTATTTGTATAAATCTGGTCCAAACTGTGTAGTTTATGGCCTTATTGCTTATAAAAAGAGCGAATGTAGCATACTTTGTTATGAAAAGGAGCAATTATAGCGATTTCGATTGTTGATCCAGATCATACTACATATCTACGCTGTCTGATCCGGGACTGAATTATTTGCACATTTATTAATGTTATTGCAAGCGGATATATTCAGAAATAAACGCCTATCTAGACCCGAAATCAATGCAAATATAGTCGCTGCAATTCCAGAAACCATTTAATGACGCTTGCATTTCCCAATTATGTTCGCACACCCTCTATGCCACTGCTGGCGGTTGGTCGGAAGCATGCGAATGTCAAATTTAACGATGCGTTTCATCCTTACCAAAATCCCGATGTCCCTGGTTATATAGGCCCTCGTGTACATGGGTTGGCCTTCTTGCTACGTGAGAGTTTAATCTGGTTATAAGCATTATACAAGTAATACGATTAGTACTAATCATATTACTTTTAGGGAGCGTGGTTAAGAGATTCTGGTGTGGTGAGGATCTGGAACCAGGTCAGGTTGTTCTAATTTTACAGCTGATATATATATTTGTATGCCTCAACCACGATAGTGGAGGGGCATTCATTGTTACCGTCCGTCCGTCCGTCCGTCCCGTCCCCGTCCCGTCCCGTCGATGTACAGTCGAATCTCCCCGAACGGCCACCTCTCTACAACAACACCCTCTCTGTAACAGCCACTATTTTATATCCCAAATGAATTATTGTAATGTGTAACCCTTAGACTGCTGAGTACAAACATTGTCGTCTGATGTTGCTTTTGCATTCTTGTTCAATAAAAACATGTTTTGACAGCACTTTAGAATCATTTCCATTGGAAATGATTCTAAATTGCTGTCAAAATATATATTTGATGAGAATTATCGAAGAAAATAAATAAACAGCAGAGGACAACATTTAATACAGCATTAACCTGCCTACAACAGCCACCTCTCTATAACAGCCAGTTTTACGTCTTCCCATGGGTGGCTGTTGTAGAGAGGTTGCAATGTAGCTTCCTTATGATGAGTCGATGCGCAAAGTTTATTTCGATTTTTGATTCGACACCCGCGTCATGCATTATCTCCGCCTATTCGACATAAAATTTCCCAATGTTGCCTTGTAACTCGTAAAACTTTTAAACCGTACTAGCTACAGATATGAAGCTTGGTATATAGCTTCCTTATGATGAGTAGATGCGCAAAGTATGTTGCGATATTTTTCGACTTTCGCGTCATGGTTTATCTCCGCCTTTTCGACTTAGAATTTCCCAATCGTGACTTGTAACTCGTAAAACGTTTAAACCGTATTAGCTACAGACCTCCCACTTGGTATGTATCTTCCTTATGAACAGATGCGCAAAGTTTATTTCGATTTTTTATTCGACTATCGTGTCATGAATTATCTCCCCGTTTTCGACTTAGCATTTCACCATTTTGCCTTGTAACTTGTCAAACTTCTAAACCGAAATTATTACCTGGCTTGAGGCTGGATGCTTGAAATGTAGTTAATTTATGGTGTGTAGATCAAGGTGCAAGATCACGTGGTTACAACAACAACAACGTCGCCCACTCCAAAGTAAGTATTATTTGATATTTTCCTTAATATGCAACGGATTTTGATGAAATATGGCGCAGCAAACCCATCTTCATGAGCTGCATTTGGTGGTATATGGAGTTTGGCACAGACGTATATTGTTTTTGCGAAGAATCGATTTCCGTGTCCTTTGCAAAAACGACAGAAGCTTGGGCGAAAATACACGATTTGATGCGCCATATTCATCAAAATCCGTTACGTAATAAGGACACTATAAAATAATACGTACTTTGAATCGGTACTTCTTGTTGTTGTTAGTACCACGTGATCATACACCTTGTAGATGGACAGAGTGAATTTCTATTTTTGCTTTGACATTGAGCCATGGGTTATGTGGACTTGGAATTTCGCCTCGTTTACTATCAAATATTTGGGGCACGTGTTCTATGAACACATTTTCTAGTTTTTGTAAACATTTAGTCTCTGATTTTGGGATTTCTCCCCATCACAACAGGTGAAATATTGAATTCGATCCCATTATCCAGACCCAAAATTACCTTAGCTGTTGACAGGCAGTTAAACACCATTCAACATTCAAGGCGGTGCCCTATAGGTTTCGCGCTGTACGTCCGTCCGTCCGTTTGTTCGTCCGTTTATTTTTTGAAAGTTTTTTGTAAGAGTTTCTCAAATCACCTATACTTTGAATTACTTTCTGTTTGCCTTCAGTTATTATCTTCATATTGGACGCAAACATTACTTAGTAACGATACATCCTTCCACAATAATACAATTACCCTCGCTGCTGATCGTACGTCCGTCCGTCTGTCTGTTTAATTGTGTTAATGTTTGTAACATATTCTCAAATAGGGACCTTAAGTGTGTCGACAGACCACATTTTCTCGTTTAATATTAATTATTTTCTCATCAAAAACATAGGAATATATGATATAATGAACTTTTGGCGCAACAATTTAGTTTCATCTCTATCCTAGGAAAATGTTACATTTTCAAATGTAAATATGAAAAACGCGATATAACGTTCGAATCGTTCATAAATTACTTGACAAACAGAATCCAGTAGCCAATTTCATCAACATGGCAAAGTATACTTCGCTAGCAAAGTATACTTTGAGGGAGAAATTTTCAATTTAAGGATAAATTTATTAATTTTTATTATACTGAATTTATTACATTATCACAGCCATTTTGGCTATGATAATGTAATAAATTCAGTATAATATTTCTGCATAATTTTAATCATCAAATATATGCAGTGGCTAAGTTCTATATGACATAATGCATTTCGGGAAAAATAAATGATTACTCCCTCAAAGTATACTTTGCTAGATAAGTATACTTTGTAATTTTGATGAAATTGGCGACTAATAGAATAGGTAATAGCTACAAATAAGGATAAAAGGAAACTACTCATTATCAAGTGGGGTAGGTTTAATGTATAATAAGTTGTTAGCATTGCAAGACAATGAAGTACATCATACATCATACATATGAACAGAAAATGACAACTATTCATCTAAACATGTCTGTTTGATATGAACACAAATGGAAACCTTCCCTTTTTTCTTGTTCTCTGCATAATCTTCCCTTACTTTACGCTCTTCTCTACGAAAGCATGGAGGGGACATGTGTGTTTTTTTATTTATCTCGTGGCCACGACTTATTATGTCGTGACCACGAGATAAATAAACAAGAGGGCCATGATGACCCTAATTCGCTCACCTGACTCCATGAACACCAGACGAGAATGTGACATTGAGTTCATAAGTTTTAAAAAAATTGTGCTATTTTTAGATGGCGGTCATATTGGATTAAGCGATGACTCTCATTTTACCAAATCTGAAAGTGCTTCACCCAAGGATCTGAACTTCCTATGAAGTTTGGCCAGCATCGGCCATGTGGTACCTGAGAAAAAGACGTTCAAAATCTCGAATAAATGGACCTTTTGGTGGCCACCATGGATGACATAATCATCCGATTCCGACAAATATTGCACCAGAGCAATCGCCTCATCTATACCTTCAATTTGATATATGACATGAGCATATTCGGTCAAAAATAAAATTTTATCCCAATTTGACCCCACGGGCCACGCCCATTTTTGACCCCGGGGTCACCA
>CM055268.1:93484564-93512235 GCA_029237695.1 Conchocele bisecta
AAATTATTCTAAAGTGCTGTCAAAACATGTTTTTGGTGATAAAACTGGAAAATAGAAAACAAACAGCAGACGACAAAAAATTAAGATAGCGATGTAAGGGTTAAAGAACTTTCCGCATATTCATAACTCCACCGCAATTTGAAATCGACTATACCCTTTAGCGACTTAAGAAATCGCACATAAAATCGCAATTGGATCCCTTAAAAGGCTTTACTAAGCCACAGTTAGTCACGGTTCGTCCGCATGTACGAGGAGACAATCCCTGGTATAGCTGTGTTATCACATCCTCATGTCCATACAGTGCCCATGGGCTGTGTGAATGCAGAATTATCCCGTCAACACAGTGCGTATGTGCCGTGAAACACGGTGCCGTGAAACAGTTTTGATATCCAGTCAATACTATTTTGGCATTTTACAGCCATTTGTAGGTGTTCACGGGATAAATAGAATAGTAGGTTAGTGCCGTGAATGGGAAAACATATCTGGCGCGGCACGGAAACGGGATGTGCTCGGCAGAGCCTCGCCCATCCCGTTTCCTGAGCCTTGCCAGATATGTTTTCCCATTCACGGCACTAACCTACTATTCTCTATCTATTTTCCTTATTTCTGAACCAAAGTATATGTTGTGACCACTCATTTGAACCGTCTCGCCGAGATGGTTCAAATGAGTGGTAACAACATATACTTCTGATGAGAAATAAAGAAATTCTTGAGCCTTGCCGGATATTTTTTCCCATTCACGGCACTAACCTACTATTCTCTATTTACTCGACACATCCAAGATGTGATAATATTCAAAACTCAATTGCAAGTTGATTTTCTACAGAGTCCGCAGGGGACATGGATTTTTTTTTATTATTTCGTTCCCACGAAATAACAATTCGTTCCCTCAATATAACCATTCATTCCCTCGAATTAATAATTCGTTCCCACGATATAACAATTCGTTCCCTCGAATTAACAATTCGTTACCACGAAATGTCAATTCGTTCCCTCAATTTAACAATTCATTCCCTCGAATTAACAATTCGTTCCCACGATATGACAATTCGTTCCCACGATATAACAATTCCTTCCCACGGGAGGGAAATTGAGGGAACGAATTGTTATTTCGTGGGAACGAATTAATAAAAAAAAATAATTCTACGTCCCCTGCGAGGCTCCGTAGAAATCAAGTTGAAATCGGCTATATACATGTTCCACTTTAGCAACTTGTGGAAACCGGCAACTGCTAAGTACGTCTGTTGATACCCCATTATCAGCTAATCATTTAAACAATGCCATAGTCCACGCCGGGTCCGGCTACGGAGTTAACTCCCTTATCGCTTCGCCGTTATTCCCTGACATCGATTTCGAAAATCAGTCATAATTTCCGTAAATGACGTTGTAAGTTGGAAAAAATTTCACAGCTCGTGCGGAATATAATTCCGCTCGGGCTCCGATATTTTTGCCAACTTACGTCGATATTTGCGGAAATTATCGTAGTTTGTATAAATCAAAATCGTGGAAAAACGGCATTGAGATTTATATAAGGAATACAATGCCAAAGCCGGGTAATTCTAACAAAGTGACATTCCACATATATGACAAGCCATGCGATTTTGTACCTAAGATGTGCGATTTTTCATGAAAAATATTTACAGAAACTGTGATATTTTCTGTTAACCACATCAGCAAATGACGAAATTTTCATAGCAAATGCCAATATCTATTCCTCATTTGCTCTGACAATTTCGTGAACATCCGAAGTTATTTTCGGAAAATATCGTAAAATTTGTAAATATTTTTCATGCGATATCGCACATTTTCTTAGGTACAAAACCAAATGGCTTGTATCATATGATCTAAATGGATATTGACATTTCCCGCGTTGTACCGTGTTTTCGTTGTACTCTATTGGACATTCTAAACGGTTACCATGGCAATGAAAACATCCAAGTATCACCTGCAACAATGGACGGTGTATCGTTAATTGTCTTTGTCGTATATTCAGACGGGTCATATGGCGTAATTATCTCCATACCGTTGTTTTGAAAAATGAAAATAAATGTGACACATGCAGTGTTTATTAACGTCTCATCAACCGTACATCATAACATACATAGCAATAATAAGACATAGATACATGTTAAGAATTACAAGAGACGGTATATAGCGACATGTATAACTTTATACACCACCGCCTGTGCTATTCTTGACAATATTTGTCAATTGCTTTATTTCAAAATACTTGAATATCGTGCTTTAAATCAAGCATATTGATTGACTGAGTCTGAGCTGTGTTGCAGCTCAGACTCAGTTAATCAAGCTGATTTAACGATTGCAACTAGATGTTCAGAGACGTTGGCATCATGGCAAGTTTAACGCCGGCGGTTGTGTATACTTGTAACCATGGCGATCATGCAGTACACAGAGGCAGATCATCCTACGTCCGCATATGCACAGTCTGATCAGAATCTGCGAAGTTCGTGGCTTATTGACACTGCTTTAGCGAAGTCTCTTAAGATGAAAATGATAGTGGCATGTTGGATCAACGCGGGTTTTTTTTTCAATCTATGGTTACTAATTTGTGGCTGTGGCTGGTGAAATGGGGCTTATGGGATTTGTGACCAGTGTAGCTCCTGATCAAATAGCACACTACAGTAGCCTGATAACGCTATATATTGCTTATTAGAAGCACGATGGGTGTTTCATTGATGACATGGCGAACAGTGCAGATCCTGGTCAGACTGTGCGGATGCACAGGCTGATCTGGATCTGCACTAGTCGCAAAACTCGCAAGTCCTATTTCTCCAGTCACAACCACATTTAAAGTTATATATGACTTATATTACTTAAACTAGTGTCTTTATTGGAAACTTTTCAAAACGTGATAAAGAATGACCATTTAAAAACAAAAAAAACAAAACATTCTTTACAATGTTTCCTTACTGATATGTTTTTTTCCCGAAAATACGTAACTAAGTTATCTCGCTTGTTCGTAACAGTTTCTGATACACTGTAGTAAATAAAATCTACACTTGTTACCTCGAACTCAAACTACTGATAACGTAAACACAAAATTGCTACACCGCTCCATACCTCTCGCGAGGGTAGCAAATTTAACCCCATCTCTTTAATGTAACACATGGAAGAGTGATTTTTGCAATCGGTTATCCGGCCTCTTTGATATGTTAGCTATATGAAACGATCAAAGCTGTATCAATAAATTATTAATAAAGAATATACACATGCAGAAATTGGTTATTTTACCGTGTCAATGTGTTTATTATTAGCCGATCTATTTCTAGAGTTTGCAAGTGTTGTCTACGGTGGAACAAAAACGGAAACTGCACTGTAGCACATGCACAGGTGAATAGTCTGTATATAGCACTTACGACCTTATGCTACTAGACAAAAATTGAAAAAGAATTTGAAGAAAAAAAATGAAAACAAAAAATGGAAAAAAAGTTTAAAAATTAAAAATAATAATGCTTGCTACTGAACTTTTGTTTAATAGTCCTATATTTATCTACATATATCTGCACAAGTCCACATAATGCCACAATATTTTCAACACAGTTTACGGAAATGTAATATCCAATGTAGTAATTTACCTGTATAAATTACCTGTGGTCAAGAGTGGTCAAGACTGGACATTTGCACATGCTAGCACATGCACAGGTGAATGGTTCTCCCAGTCTCTATTGTTCTCTCTACAGGTAAGGTGTACAGAGCCCACGAGAAAACAGGTCTTCATGCATTATTGTCCAGTTTGTAGAGTGCGCAAAACAAAAAAGGGAGATAACTAAAAAATTAGCTAAGCAAGAGTTGTCATTCTTGTGCGCGAGACACCTCCGGGTCGTGGTCTATGCATGTGTGAAGTTTCATGAAAATATTCCAAAGGGTGGTCGAGTTATGCTCCGGACAGCAAATCAGTGCGCGAAAACAAAAAAGGGAGATAACTAAAAAATTAGCTATGCAAGAGTTGTCATTCTTGTGCACGACACACCTTCGGTTCGTGGTCTAATTGAATGTGTGAGTTTCATAAAAATATTCCAAAGGGTGGTCGAGTTATGGTCAATCAGTGCGCGAAACAAACAAGAGCTGTAGGAGAACAGCATAGCTCGACTACGAGGGTTGTCGATGTACACATAGCTTGACAAAGAAGGTGGCTGCGGCCTGCATAAAAACCTTAACCAAGGTTGACTAAAAACATTAACCAAGGGATTATTGATGTACGTCACTAGGAGATAAAGTTTTCCAAGTATGGTTGCTGTAGGCCCAGGAGTATTCCATATACAAGCTTGACTAAAAACCGTAACCAAGGGGAGATAACTAAGTAATCCAAGGATAAAAGTAGGTCAAGGTCAAATATAGGTCAGGGATTATTGATGTACATCATTAGGAGATGAAGTTGTCCAAGTATGGTTGATGTAGGCCCAGAAGTATTCCATATACAAGCTTGACTATAAACATTAACCAAGTAATTGAAGGTTAAATGTAGGTGAAGGTAAAATAAAGGTCAGGGGTTATTGATGTACATCCCTATGAGAAAAAGTTATCCAAGTATGGTGTCTGTATGCACAATAGAATTCCATCTACAAGCTTGACTAAAAACCTTAACCAAGGTTGAGTAACTAGATGGCCGCGGCCTGCATGTCGCGCCTTGTGGCGAGGCATGGACACTAAAAAAAAAGATATAGTATAACGAAAAACTTTAACCAAAAAACTTCAGCAAAAACTTTAACCGGACACACATACGTACGTACGACAAAGTGCAGACAATATCGCGCTTTCCGCAAGCGGGCGCGAAAAAAACTTTAACCAAAAACTTCAAAGTAATTTGACCTTGAGATTGGGCACAGGGGCTGCACGGGAGGGGGGTAGAATGAAAATATAGATGATGATAAACACCCATGTGAAGTTTCAAGGTAATGGGCAAAGCAGTTGCAGAGATATAGTATAACGAAAAAATTTAACCAAAAAACTAAACCAAAAACTTTTAACCAAAAAACTTCACCAAAAACTTCAAAGTAATTTGACCTTGACATTGGGCACAGGGGCCGCACGGGAGGGGGGTAGAATGAAAATATAGATGATGATAAACACCCATGTGACGTTTTCAAGGTAATGGGCAAAGCAGTTGCAGAGATATAGTATAACGAAAAACTTTAACAAAAAAACTTAACCAAAAACTTTAACCAAAAAACTTAACCAAAAACTTCAAAGTAATTTGACCTTGACATTGGGCACAGGGGCCGCACGGGAGGGGGGTAGTAATGATATAGATGATGATAAACACCCATGTGAAGTTTTCCAAGGTAATGGGCAAAGCAGTTGCAGAGATATTAGTATAACGAAAAAACTATAACCAAAAAACTAAACCAAAAACTTTAACCAAAAAAAACTTAACCAAAAACTTCAAAGTAATTTGACCTTGACATTGGGCACAGGGGCCGCATGGGAAGGGGGTAGAATGAAAATATAGATGATGATAAACACCCGTGTGAAGTTTGAAGGTAATGGGCAAAGCAGTTGCAGAGATATAGGATAACGAAAAACTTTAACCAAAAAACGTAACCCAAAACTTTAACCAAAAAACTTAATCAATAAACTTAACCAAAAACTTTAACCAAAAAACTTAACCAAAAATTTCAAAGTAATTTGACCTTGACATTGGGCACAGGGGCCGCACGGGAGGGGGGTAGAATGAAAATATAGATGATGATAAACACCCATGTGAAGTTTCAAGGTAATGGGCAAAGCAGTTGCAGAGATATAGTATAACGAAAAACTTTAACCAAAAACTTTAACCAAAAAACTTAACCAAAAACTTTAACCAAAGAACTTAACCAAAAACTTTAACCAAAAAACTTAACCAAACAACTTATCCAAAAACTTTAACCGCCAAAGTGCCGACTATATCGCGCTTTCCACCAAGCGGGCGCGACAAAAACCGTAACCAAGGGGAATTAAGTAAGTAATTTAAGGTTAAATGTAGGTCAAGGTCAAATATAGGTCAGGGGTTGTTGATGTACATCACTAGGAGATGAAGTTGTCCAAGTATGGTTGGTGTAGGGCCATGAGTATTCCATCTACAAGCTTGACTAAAAACCTTAACCAAAGAGAATTATTAAGTAAGTAATTCAAGAGGAAATGTAGGTCAGTCAAATATAGATCAGGGGTTATTGATGTACATCACTATGACAAAAGGTTGTTCAAGTATGGTGTCTGTATGTACAATAGTATTCCATGTACAAGCTTGAGTAAAAAGCTTAACCAAGGTCGAGTAAAAACCTTAACCAAGGGGAATTAACTAAGTAATTCAAGGTTAAATGTAGGTCAAGGTCAAATATAGGTCAGGGGTTGTTGATGTACATCACTAGGAGATGAAGTTGTCCAAGTATGGTTGGTGTAGGGCCAGGAGTATTCCATATACAAGCTTGACTAAAAACCTTACCCAAGGGGAAATAACTAAGTAATTTAAGGTTAAATGTAGGTCAAGGTCAAATATAGGTCAGGGGTTGTTGATGTACATCACTAGGAGATGAAGTTGTCCAAGTATGGTTGGTGTAGGGCCAGGAGTATTCCATCTACACGCTTGACTAAAAACGTTAACCAAGGGGAATTAAGTAAGTAATTCAAGAGGAAATGTAGGTCAAGGTCAAATATAGATCAGGGGTTGTTGATGTACATCACTAGGAGATGAAGTTGTCCAAGTATGGTGGGTGTAGGGCCAGTAGTATTCCATATAAAAGGTTGACTAAAAACCTTAACCAAAATGAATTAAGTAAGTAATTGAAGAGGAAATGTAGGTCAAGGTCAAATATAGATCAGGGGTTATTGATGTACATACCTATGAGAAAAGGTTGTCGAAGTATGGTGTCTGGATGCACAATAGTATTCAATGCACAAGCTTGAAAAAAAACCTTAACCAAGGTTGACTAAAAACCTTAACCAAGGGGAATTAAGTAATTCAAGAGGAAATGTAGGTCAAGGTCAAATATAGATGAGGGGTTATTGATGTGCATCACTAGGAGATGAAGTTGTCCAAGTATGGTTGGTGTAGGGCCAGGAGTATTCCATCTACACGCTTGACTAAAAACGTTAACCAAGGGGAATTAAGTAAGTAATTCAAGAGGAAATGTAGGTCAAGGTCAAATATAGATCAGGGGTTGTTGATGTACATCACTAGGAGATGAAGTTGTCCAAGTATGGTGGGTGTAGGGCCAGTAGTATTCCATATAAAAGGTTGACTAAAAACCTTAACCAAAATGAATTAAGTAAGTAATTGAAGAGGAAATGTAGGTCAAGGTCAAATATAGATCAGGGGTTATTGATGTACATACCTATGAGAAAAGGTTGTCGAAGTATGGTGTCTGGATGCACAATAGTATTCAATGCACAAGCTTGAAAAAAAAACCTTAACCAAGGTTGACTAAAAACCTTAACCAAGGGGAATTAAGTAATTCAAGAGGAAATGTAGGTCAAGGTCAAATATAGATGAGGGGTTATTGATGTGCATCACTAGGAGATGAAGTTGTCCAAGTATGGTGGGTGTAGGGCCAGTTGTATTGCATATACAAGCTTGACTAAAAACCTTAACCAAGGTTGAGTAAAAACCTTAACCAAGGGAATTAACCAAGTAATTCAAGAGGAAATGTAGGTCAATGTCAAATATAGATCAGGGGTTATTGATGTACATCACTAGGAGATGAAGTTGTCCAAGTATGGTGGGTGTAGGGCCAGTAGTATTCCATATACAAGCTTGACTAAAAACCTTAACCAAGGCGTGACGGTGACGCCGGGGTGACAACATAAGCTCTACTTATTCTTCGAATAGTCGAGCTAAAAAGGGAGATAACTAAAAAATTAGCTATGCAAGAGTTGTCATTCTTGTGCGCGACACACCTTCGGGTCGTAGTCTATGCATGTGTGAAGTTTCATGAAAATATTCCAAAGGGTGTTCGAGTTATGCTCCGGACAAGAAGTGTCTGCGGCGGACGCGGATGCGTACACGGACGCGGACGCGGCCCGCTGTCAAATCCATAGTATCCCCCGACGGAGTCCGGGGGATACAATAATTCATTGAAGTCTACAATAGCAAATAATATGGAAAACAGAAGTGAACATGGCTGAAACGTTGACCAAACGTGGTTCAAACATGGACCAAACGTGTACCAAACAAACGTGGTTCAATCATGTACCAAACGTGGTCCAAAAGTGGACCAAATGTGGTGCAAACATGGTCTAAACATGGTCTAAACGTGGTTCAAACGTGGTTCAAACGTGGTCCTATTTTGGTTCAAACGTGGACCAAATGCGCATTTCTTGTATTCCTGTTAGCCAATGAATTCCCCGTTGTCCCGTTTCCAAAGGTTTTTAAACAGGTTTTCACGTTTTTAATAGGTATCACATCATTTTCAGTTTTCTGGTCATCAACAAAAATGCCGTTTTTTCAGGATATATTATTTCCTACTAAACACTGTGCATGCGCGCTGAAACTAAAATGCAAAAATGGTTTTCCTGAAACTCTGCCCAGGTGCAATGATACAAAAACAGTTGGTACGAACCCGAAACAATAAAACGGGGAAACACTCAGAAACCACAAAAACTGGTTTTCTGGCAAACGTAGCGCAAACGTAGCGCAAACGTGGGTCAAAACAATATGCCACGTGTAAACTCAGAACAAAAACGCATACACTACTTATCAGGCCAGGGTTTTCAAACGGGCCAATCAAATTTTAATTTTTAATGTATTTGAGACAGATACAATTATACATGTCGTAAAATCTTTGAGAAAAACAAATCTTATTGAGACGATTCAAATGAGTGATAACAACACATACCATTATTATGCCATAAAGGTACATGCCCACTCAGTAGGCACAAAATGTTCTTTATATATAGGAATTCAATAAGTGTATAATTTTGTCACTCTTCCACCAGTTCTAATAAGAGTGCCGTATTTAAGTCACAAAATACGCCCGTCGAATATGGGCCAGACAGCGAAGATGCAGAAATGTGACGCTGTCACAAAGGCAAGAAACATTAATGACAATTTGAAACTCTATAGCATTATTTCTTCATCTCGTTGTGCTAAACATGTATACCAATTTAGTCAGAGATGTGTAAAGTAGAAATGATATAGAATTGGAGACAAAAATGTAGAAACAATGGCTAAATTAAAAAGTTGTTATAGTTTCAGATCGATCGACTGAACGGTTTCAGAGGAGTTGTGTACACAAACTCTGTACCCTATATAGAATTGTATAGAAAAGTGTACAAAAAATGGCTAAGTTAAAAAGGTGATATTTTTGTTAAAAAATATTCTTTTGGCATACAAACATCAAGGTGCACATCTTCAATATGTGTAGAAGACGTATGTATAGTTTCAGATCGATCGACTGAACGATTTCGGAGGAGTTGTGTACACAAACTATACACTTTTTCTGTCAGCAGCCCGCCCTCCCCGCGGTAAAACATAAGTCGTATAAAAATTATGACTGCCACCTATACAGATATAATCATTCAGTAATATTTATTTTACTGATAGTGAATCGCAGTGGTATCAGGCCATTTTCATATGCAAATGAGGCATGATATTTTTTTAATTATTTATACAAATTAAATGAGTCACCTGACAAAATAATATTTTCGACAGATTATAAAGTATGATCATTGAACACAAACATTTTTTTTATTGACCCCGGGGTTGAATAAAAAATCTAAATAAGCTACTGATCATAAGGAAGCTACACACCAAGTTTCAGGTGTGTAGCTAGTACGGTTGACAAGTTTTATGACTTACAAGGCAAAATTGCCAAATTCTAAGTCGAAAAGGTGGAGATAATTATCCAAATAAAAAATCAAAATAAACTTGGCGCATCTACTCATCATACGGAAGTTACATACCAAGTTTCAGGTCTGTAGCTAGTACGGTTTAAAAGTTTTACGACTTACAAGGTTGGTGACGGATGGACGGAAGGATGAATGGATGGTACGGACGAACAAGGGTAACATTAAATGCTCCCTCCACTATCGTGGTGGGGCATAAAAATAATGAGATTTTTGCAACGAACTAGGGCCAAAATTAAACCAGGGATATCGGTATTCCGGTAAGGATGAATACCATCGTTTAGTTACCCTTCGCATTTTTGGGTTTTTGGCAATTTTAATTGGGTATTTAAGCAAATACACAGTTATCTAGAGCTCTGTATGATTAATTCAATGTGTAGGCTGGTATTACGGGGCTATATAAATATCTCATTTACAGTGATGTCAAATTTTTATCAGGGTAATGCCGCTTGGTTTCGTAACCATTTAGCGACAAGATTTTACAGTAGTTTTCTTTAAAGTCTTCCTAACTAGAGATTATGTTTGTAAAACATGCGTATGCCCTCTGGCATACTGGCCCATAAAAAAGAACAAGAAACAAGGCAAAGCCACAAAACAAAATGGCTAAGTGTTTCAGCGACATTTCGAAGATGAAAAAGGTCAAAGTCGTGTTATGGTGGCGCGAGTGTGTAACAATGTCTCGGTGATTGAAGTGTGCAAGTATCATAACAATCCTTCGAGTAATGTTCAAGATATTACATATTGGAGAAACTCTTACAAACATTTGATGCGACAAAATGGCTAAGTGCTTCAATGACATTTCGAAGGTGACAAAAATCAAGGTCGTGTTAAAGGTGGCGCGAGTGTGTGACAAATATTCAGGTGATTCAAGTGTACAAGTATCGAAGCAATCCTTCGCGTAGTATTGAAGATATTACATGTTGCAGAAACTTTTACAAACTTTTTGACGTAAATGTACACAGACGGACATACGGACCGACGTACGGACTGCGGACATACGTAGCTTAGATAATCTCAGCTATTTGCTTTTTGCGAATAAATCAGGAATAAAATAATAATCCAGGTCAAAGTAGGTACAATGGTGTCGGCTAATTCTGCGCACCTAAGGCTTACCAAACAAATTTATATGGCATTACCATCTCCATATTCAGTCAAACTTTCCTGAATATTCAACACAGTTCAAATACGTTTGTGCAGATAAAATGTCATAATGTTCTGACGTCAGTAAGTGACGTAAATTGTGTTATGTATGACATCACATGCGTTTGTTTGTTTGTTTATTGGTGTTTAACGGCCTATCAACAGCTAAGGTCATGTAAGCCAGGGCAAACGGGTTCGATCCCATTTTAACCTGCTGCATTGGGGGAAAAATTCTAAAATCTGAACTGAATATTTACATCGAGAAACAATATATTCAGCCCTGAAATTAGAATAACCTGACCTGGTGGCAGGTCCATACCACACCAGTCACTTGGCCCCTTCCCCTAAAATAGGAATACGAATAATCGTAATACTCACATAAGGGGTATAACCAGATTCAACTGTCACATACAAAATGCCAAAGACGTATGTGAGGGCCAAACCAGGTCTCCAGTCGGAATTCCGGTAAGGATGAACCCCGATCATGCGTGTTTGCAACGTCACATTTGTTTCGGCTAATGCTGCGCATCTGGTAGTGTAAACAAAATGGCGAGCAGCATACTGGATCAGCATAGCACAATTGGTATTAAACTTGAAGCAGAACTATCCAGCGACATCATGGCAGGTTAGTTTCTTCGTTTAACAGTTAATTTAGTAAATAAGACAGCTATTCCATCAGCAGGGTATGAGGATTTTACACAGTTCGACTATATTCGTAATAACTTTTTACCAAACTATCGGAATGTGATAAAATTGTGCCACAGTGTAGCAATCAATCAGCTTGTGTATTCCAAAATCCACATAGTTTATTATGACGTACGCATGACTAAATTTGACGTGAATTGCGCATTAGCCGATGCGCAGAATTAGCCGACATGACAGTATATTTACATGTTATTATTGGTCTGTGTATGTTTTTTAACATAACTGCGAAGTATTCAACCGCTCTTTCATCACAAAGTGCCAGGAAAGAATGGGCTGTTACTGTGACCATATCAGTGTTCTGCCAAGGACGCGGGATCGCGCCATTGGCGCGTAAAAAATTACCGATGGGCCAACGGGCGCATTAAATATTCGGTCCGAGTTCGCGGGTTGCGAAATCAAAAAAGTCCGAACTGTGTTAGGGGCGCTCGTTACATTTTACCTGCACAAACGGCTTTGAACTGCGTTGAATATTCATGAAAGTTTGACTGAATATGGAGATGGTAATACCATTATAAATTTGTTCGGAAAGCCTTAGGTGCGCAGAATTAGCCGACACCATTGTAATTCTATGCGACAGGAACAGCAGAAAATCTATTTTTGCAATTTATTATTCTCTTTATTTGCACAAAGTTGATGAGATTTTGTCACACAGAATTACTGTGGGTGGGTGCTTCATCATACAGTGGAACCTCTCTAAACAGGTCCTCAGGGTGTCCGGTTTAGAGAGGTTTCACAGCAATTCCGATGTAAGAGCAACTGAAACACATGGCTGTGTGCATTGCCATTGCAATCAACATCAGCGATATCCGATAGTAAATTTAACACACCCATGGCGCAAGGTTGTTCGGTTTAGGGAAGTTCCACTGTATTTATGATTCAAATAATAGCATTCCAAAAACCCAGGTTACAAGTACAGATAATATACCTGTAAAAGCCCCAACTCCCAGAATTGTTCATTAATGCCTGACTGCCAAATGGACATGTCGTCTGGTCTGTGATTTTCGAGTCATTGCACGTACCGGCTCAACCTGCACGTGGGGAGATCTTTCGTGACCCTAATTTCCCAGAAATCATCATGCCTGGTTAAATCTCATTGGACAGTACCTAAACAAATAGTGGCTATTATCAAGGAAGCGGCCACCCACCCATTTCATCAACATTGGCAGTTTTAATTTTATTGGTTCAAAGTACCTTCCGTCCTTAAATGAACAATTAAAGTTTACATGGCAACCTCCGCATCACCTGCGGTTGGGTTGACGCTTGGCGGGAATTAAGGTTGCTTCCCTTGAATAAACCGTGAGCGTCGCCTCTTGGTTATTTCCCTTGTATGGAAACGGCACTTTCGTACACAATACTGCTTGCTACAGGAAATGTTCTTGCTTATTATTAGCCGATCTAAAAATATATCGGCTAATATATTGGTCATCCATCGAATTCTGAAAAAGTTTGTAGCAACCCTTTTCTCCGCTATTCGGTAATCTACGAACGCGAATTTTGCTGTATCACTTCCAAATTGCATCAACCGATAAAGTTTGCATTTTTGGCAATTATCTTGGCAATTTGGCAATTTAAAACTTTAAATATAGCCAAATAACACAATTTTGATTACGTAATGAGCTGAACGCCGGAAGAGATTGAACCCGGAAGTTGTTGTTGTTGAAGTCCATTGTTGGCTCTAATGGCCATATACGCCAACATACGCCGATTATTGGGCTAATTTAAAGCTTTTATTTATTAAACAGAACAAGTTTCAACCACGTATAATCGCGTAAAATGTGTTTATTCGGCTAATTTATAATCGACCTCTGCTCAAAATCTCCTCCGACTAGCAACCCCAGCATCTCGGGTTTATCCCTGGATCGCGTATGCGCGTCATTTAACGCTAGTTAATATTCACAAAATTTTCCACCAATCAAAACAAAGAATTTCCCTTCATAGCGAACTTTGATTTGTTTACGTAGCATGCAGGGATGGCAGGGATGCGTCCAATTGTGATCGTTCACCGATCTAAAAAATAATTTTTTTCTACTTTCATTCATGATTCGCGTACTATCAGAGTATGTCTTCCGGTATCCCGAAATAGGTTGAATGACGTCATACAGTTTAGATTTAGCCAATCAGAGATGTTCTTTACATAGACGCTTCCGGTTGTATTATGGAAGATGGTGCATTGACCCGGTTCCAGATAATGAACGAAATTAGACAAAAAAGTGTTTTTTTTAGATCGGTGAACGATCACAATTGGACGAACTTTGTATGGTTGGAGTTTCTAATGTATATGGTCATGGTGCACCACTTTAGTTTGAGCTGGCGATCAGCTATCGGCCAAATATGACCGATAATCCACGCCGGACGGCCTCCGATTCTGTGTGAGATTCTTTCGTACACGCAACTTTCGCTTTGGATGGGGTAATCAAAACGCGAATAAATACTTGAAACAGCGATTTGAAGTGAGTATATTCACACACCTAATACCTTTATCGATTGCCAGAGACATATTTCATACATTTAATCGATGTTTATTGTGTTTGTGCGAATCTGAAAAGAGAAGGCTCTTTCTATAATAGCCATATTTATACCCACCTTCTATAAATAGAAGATGGTAATGTACGAGACCAAGTGGGTGGGGTAATGGGATTTTTTAAATAGGCATTTTCTTAGTGTCATAGGTCCGAGTCTTCCACCTGTGGCTCCATTAAGAAGTAATAATCTTATGGCAAATCATATTACTTTGGGGCCGAGCTACTAAAGTGATTGGTGTGGCATGGAAATATTGAGTTCTGATTTTGGGAATTTTCCTCATCGTGGACCCGTTTAATGCGGGATAGTACAACCCGTTGGCCCGGCCTTAAATGACCTTAGCTGTTGATAGGCCGTTAAACACCAATACTCACTCGCTCATTCATCCCCCCCCCCCCCCCCCCCCCCCCCCCCCCCCCCCCCCCCCCCCCCCCCCCCCCCCCCCCCCCCCCACACCCCCCCCCCCCCCCCCCCCCACTCCGAGACTCAGTAACTACTAAAATGCGGACATATATTGAACCCTGATTTGATCGGCTAATAACATCATGCTCTGCATGACTTTTCATCTGACATTTAGTTACACGTATCTCTTGTAAATGTGAAAGCTTCATTTCGTTATGTTGAATGTTGAACAACAACTAGAGAAAAGATGGCTTCCATGGGAAAATGATTTCCCTGTTCTATTATGTTTTGCAATTTACTTTAAGTTTATTTGTTTAAAGGTATACACTATACAGTTTACTAAATATTCACCTACATACAACAGGTTTTGGTATGCACTTCGGTTGCTCACATTTTTTAATGGGTAAAATTGTAGCCGTAGATAACATATCGGAGGCGAATTATTGTAGCTACTGATAAGGCTACAAAAAAATAATGTTTAGATTCTCATCCCCGCCCGCCCCTAATAAAACGGCCCGCCCAATGGTTTTTTATTAAACTGAAAAAAAAAACATTTGGTAAAATTTACGAGAATGATGCGGCCCGCGTATTATACCGCTCCCACAGCTTTTTATCTGAGTGCTTTACGTACAGCAACCCCGGAACCCGCCCCCTCCAGATTAGCAATACTTCAATATGAACATGTTATTACAAAACACTATTGCACGCAACTGCGCCTTGAAGTTCAACACCTCGTTTTAGTGTAACAGGGTTGCCTGCTAGGCAAGGCGTGTAGGGTTGACAACGTATACCCCACTATACCCTATTGTTTATCACGAGTTATAATGGACCACAACACAGGCGATGTTGATGATGATTACTCATCATTACTGTATCATAGTACAGTAGTGGGTATAGTGAATAGTAGGTTAGTGCCGTGAATGGGAAAAAATATCTGGCAAGGCTCAGGAAACGGGATGGGCGAGGCTCTGCCGAGCACATCCCGTTTCCGTGCCGCGCCAGATATTTGTTCCCATTCACGGCACTAACCTACTATTCTATTTATCCCGTCAACACCTACAAATGGCTCTAAAATGCAAAAATGGTATTGACTGGATATCAAAAATGTTTCACGGCACCGTGTTTCACGGCACATACGCACTGTGTTGACGGGATAAATATGGTATGTGTTGTGTGGTTCGCCAGGTAAAAGTGATACACTGTGCGATTGTATGTGTATGAGGTTATTTATAATGGTGGTTCATGTTGTGAAAAACACAGGTACAAACCTGTCCAGAAAACTGACATAATTTACAGGTTTATAGGATACATTAACGAGGCAGTGTTCACATATATGTTATACATATATTCCATCACATTTACGAAGCAATTATCTTTGAATCAAACGATCATCAGGTACCGGTATATAGTTGGTCCTTAATAGGCGGGAACCGAATATTGTCGGCTGCTGATTTTCATGTTAAAGTTAGTTTCTTACATGTAACACAACATGTTTTGACAGCACGTGAGAATCGTCTCCATTGGAGACGATTCTCACGCGCTGTCAAAACATGCTTTAATCGGGGAAATTGCAAAATAAAACCAAACTGCAGACGACAAAATTTAATTCGGCATTGGCATGGGATCAATCCACATGAATCTCAATTATCGTCATTAAATCGTGTATCTAATGATTATTTCTATTAACTCGTGGGCATAATGGTACTGTTTGTCACGAATTGTCTCGCGTGCACTGATTTATCCGTCAAATCTGATAGCCGACGCCAACAAAAACATGTAGAAATGGCATGGAGATTTCAGTTTAATCAGCTGTTTTGGTCTTGTTTTTCCCGTGTCTATTGATTATCGTTTAATTTAGAAAAAAACGGATCTGAAGTCAGTGACGTATGTAGAACCCCCTATTGTTCACCCTCCCCTAGTGTTACCCAGGTAACAATAGGGGAGGGTGAACAACAGGGGGCTCTACAGACGTAGCCAGGGGGTGGGATGGGTGCGAATATATGTGTGTTTATTAAAGCCTCATCAATGTACATGTACAGATCACACGATATTACTACATAAAACAGTAAAACAGTACATTTTCATTCTGAATAAGAATTATAAGAGACTAGTCACATACATACAAGCGAATGTAGACATTAAAATGTGGTCATGTGTTTCGTTCCGTTTTTTCTGAGGGAATAATTACAATATATACAATATACAATGTATGTGTAAATTATAGCTTTAAAATCAATATGATCGAGGAAATTGAGTGAGATATATATATCCAAAATCCACCCCTCCCCCTCCACCGTCCCCGGTATATGTCTGTCAGTGTGTGCTAACGTGTTGTTATTGTAAATAGTATTGTTAACCCTTTCAACCCTAAGGAACTGCAATGGACTGTGATATGCTAATGTTCCGACCAATCCAATGGTCACAAAATGATTTTCAGATTAGTCTATTTAGGAAAAGGGGGTGTTTTTGTTCTAAGAAATATGGAAATTACTTGCAAAAAGTGCAGATCCTGATGAGACGGCTCGTTACGAGCCGGCTCATCTGGATCTGCACTTTTGCATAAACCGCCATAGCAGGATTTTGGGTTCAAAGGGTTAACATAAGTGGATAAAAGAAAGGCAAAAGTAGTTCGGTATAAACAAAATAGTGCGGGTGTTTTGAGGTCACAGGCATATTTTGCTTGCAAATCTTGATCTAGTACCACTTGAATAACTTTTGGGGTGTTATTAACACCAGTTTTCAGCATAGTTGTAGCATTTTAAAAGAAAACACTGAGCCTGTTGGTCACGTGATGTAAATAGAGTTTCCGTGACCCAGAAATGTAAATAATATTATGGGACATGACGAGGTTGGATTTTTCTTCCTTTATATTAGGAGTAAGTGAACATACTGTTTAATTGATGCAGAACCAGTACAGACCGGCTGCAGGTCATGTGCAAGTAGGTCCCACAGCATCCATACGAATAGTGAGAGACTGGCCTTATTCGATGGGATTCGGTTAACTTATATATTAAAACTATTTGATGTGTTCTAACCTGTTTAAGCAATATCGAAACAGATGATAGACTAGCATCATGGGTACACGTGCCGCCTTTGTTACAGCCGATTCCGAGCTCCATTCCCTCATCGACAGACGTTTTTTATTTATTTAATAAAATTAAGATAGCAAACTGCGGGCTCATTCTCACATTTAGCTACATTTTGTACCTGTACACTTTTACATATCAGTTGTGTTTTACTTCATACCCGCCAGGGAAGCCACCTACCAAATATCAATCTCCAGCTATTACTGTTTACTTCTTTTTACTTCTTACAAGAAAGGTGGCGGACGTACGGACGAACATACCGACGGACAATCGAACAGACGGACGGACGGACACCTGTGACGAAAACAATAACAATATACATTTTTCAAAAAGAGGTACAGTGGGGTCAGCGTGTAAGTGCACACACGAACGAACACGACAGGTTGGAAACAACCTGTCGTGTTCGTTCGTGTGTGCACTTACATGCTGACCCCACTGTATACAAATACATGCAGCAGTTTCACTGGTAAAATTGCGTAAACTGTTTCACGTCGAAATAGGCGCCGGATTCCTGACGAATTCCCATTCAATTACATGCAGAATATACTGCATAAACGCATGTGCGTCTAGTAACCGGCGCAATAAATGCGCCGGTTACTAGACGATACATGCGTTTATGCGACAGCTCTAAGTAGACCTCAGTGGTATCTCGCCAGGAAACCTGTGTAGTTTTCGACGTGAAACAGTTTACACAGGCGCAACACCAACGAGTCTATAGACACCGGGGTGGGTGGGGTGGACGGGCGGAGGGGCGGTTCGGATTCACATTCGCTATATTACTGTCTTCTTCACGACAATTGGAATTACATATGGATGTGACTGGAGAGATGGGGCTCATGGGATGTATGATCAGTCCAACATCTGATCTTCTTGCGCTGGCATGTGACACGATAAGGATCACCACTGCTTGTTATAAGCATGACATGGGATTGGCGATTGAATGGCGATCAGTGTAAATCCTGAATCTACACTGATTACAAAACCCACAAGTCCCATTTCGCTAGACATAAACACAAAGGTGTATCTAATTCCCAAGATGGGGGTGGAGTTTTTACATAGAGAACACGACCTTCATATATATTTGGACACCAAATATTCCCACCCAATAACAGCTGCAACATTAGTTTGCTATGGTGGCATATATTTGCCATCGATATGTCGAGATGTTGACATAATATATCTCAACATGTCGACATAGTTTCACGTTATGTCGACATGTCGTGCTATTTAAGTCGAAACGCCATTTCACCCCTCCATAAGTCCCCCATCCAAGGCGACAAATGCATTTACAATGTATGTTGTGTTTTTTTATCTTATATTTAAGGATAGGAATTGGCTCGCAGAACTTCCAAAGCCGGGCATATGAGCCCAGAAAATGTGTCGAGCCAATGGACGTTGGCCTGTTTTTCTTTCCGAAGTTAGGATTAGTTTGCAGTGCAGTCGTAGTGTGTGCTTTAAGGACCCGTTCTATTCCTGATCATCATTTGATTCAAAGATAATTGCTTCACAAATGTGATGGAATATATGTTTTGCATATACGTGAACACCTGCCTCGTTACTGTATCCTATAAGGTACATGGAGAGGCGAACTCGGCCATCTCTGTGTGTTCGCCATCAGACAATTTCACCTGTTCTACCGTAGCTAATCACATGTATAAAAGCCAGGAGAACGGACTCCTATCAATTATATTACACAAAAACTGTAAAATACGTCAGTTTCTTGGACAGGTTTGTGCCTGAACCACATTATTATAAATAGCCTCATACACAGAAAATCACACAGTGTACATGTATCACTTTTACCTGGCAAACCACACAACACATATATACCCATACAGTAGCTCTGTTATTAGCTATCAAATCCAGAGACATGCAAGCAGTTACCTGAGTGCATTGTCCCTGGTGTCTACTCACCTACTATGCGAGTAAATATGACTTTACCTATGGGTAGCGTGTACACTAACACTATGCTGTGCATCAGATTGAAAAGTTTACACATTAAAATTTAGTTTCAGATTAATGGGAGAAATGTTCAGATATCTCGTCTTTCGTATAGTTTGCTGTCATAATATGTATAGCACGCCATTGTCATATCTATCTATGATGTATTGCACCAAATTTTATTTGGTTTACTGTCATATTATTTGCTCTATGTGTCAAACGCACGAAGTAGCGACACTGCACGATGACTTATAGATGGCGGAGATGGCAACTCAATGCACCATATAGTATACAGTAACAAGACGATATTCACATATGTTATATTCAAATATAACATCACTCTTATGAAGCAATTATGATTGAAGCCAAGTATATCGATCTATGACCGAATACCTTAGATTAAGTAGGTGATGAGACGGTTAAGCTAGTTCATTCTCCTACGGCACTGCGCCAGTATGTCAGACCTGGCTGAGAATGAGTGCATACGATATATGGAGACTCGGCCGTAACAGTGTTATCCTATATAATCAAGGTGTATGATCACGTGGTACTAACAACAACAAAAAGTACTGAAACTTCCAGAACCCATCTGATTCAATGTACGTATTATTGTATAGTGTCCTTATTACGTAACGGATTTTGATGAAATATGGCGCATCAAACGCGTCTTGTTAAGCTGAATTTGGTGGTCTCTGTACTTTCACCCAAACCTCTGTCGTTTTTGCGAAGAATCGATTTCCGTGTCTACCGACACGGAAATCGATTCTTCACAAAAACGACATAAGTCTGCGCCGATCTCTCTGGACCACCAAATGCAGCTCATGAAGACGCGTTTGCTGCGCCATATTTCATCAAAATCCGTTGCATATTGAGGAAAATATCAAATAATATTTATTTTGGAGTGGGCGACGTTGTTGTTATTGTAACCACGTGATCATGCACCTTGAGTGTTATCCTATATAATGATCGATGCTATTTGAGGGTTTGTCAAGACACAGCAGATCAAGCAGGAATACAATCATTATATGTAATGTCAAAATTGACACTTTACATGCGTGTACATGTAATTAGATTCCCATTGGGATTGAAGTTACTCTATAGACGTTCTATAATGTGTGTTCTATGTGGCTAACCAAATGCACAATAATTACTCAACGGTTCAACCATGTGTTTGAGCTCCTCTCACCAGCGTCTGAGCTATCGATGTGCACAATCATTCCCAAATCTCTAGTTTGCGATCTTAAACCCGGGTTTAACCCTTTCACCCCTAACTGGATTTTGATATGTTAATTTTGCAATCAATCCAACCGTCACAAAAGGATTTTCATGCAGTCCATATATGAAAATGGGGTGTTTCTGTTCCCAAAAATATTAAAATTACTTGCAAAAAGTGCAGATCCTGATGAGACGGCTCGTCACGAGCCGGCTGATCTGGATCTACACGTTTTGCCAATACCACTATACAGGCCTGTGGTGTTGAAGGGGTTAAAGCTCAAACCGGGATTTGAGATCGCAAACTAGAGTTTGATAAATTATTGTGAAAATTGGCGAGTAACGAACAACCGAGATCACGATGTCACGTGTTTTCACAAACCACGGTTTGGACCTCAAACCCGAGTTTGAAGAATATCCACCACTCCTGATCTGGTTTAATTTCTATGTGTTTTATAAGTACATTTCTCGTCTTGAATTCGTGAATTCGAACAAATACCGCTGGTTCTGCAAAAGCATGTATTTGGAGACATTCCGAACAATTAGGGATCGTATTTAGTTATCTCTCGTTGAATTTATTTGTAGAAATCCGGTCCAAACTGTGTAGTTTATGGCCTTATTGCTTATAAAACGAGCGAATGTAGCATGCTTTGCTATGAAAAGGAGCAATTATAGCGATTTTGACTAGTGTTGATCCAGATCATACTACATATCTACGCTATCTGATCCGGGACTGCATTATTTGCACATTTATTAATGTTATTGCAAACGGAGTAGACTCAGATCAGAGACTGCACAGATGTGCAGTCTGATCTGAGTCTACTATGCTAGCAAAACTATTGTTTTTGTGCTATTCAGTAAGAAATAATCGCTGAAATACAGCATAGGACCGGCTCCCTATAAATAGATTTGCAAAGGGACATAACTAGCTACGATCCCTCATTACACTCCTTCCGCGGATATATTCAGAAATAAACGCCTATCTAGACCCTAAATCAACCCTATATAGTCGCTGCAATTCCAGAAACAATTTAATGACGCTTGCATTTCCCAATTATGTTCGCATACTCTCTATGCCACAGCTGGCGGTTGGTCGGGAACATGCAAATGTCAAATTTAACGATGCGATTCACCCTTACCGGAATCCCTGGTTATATACATGTAGGCCCTCGTGTACATGGGTTGGCCTTCTTGCTACTTGAGAGTTTAATCTGGTTATAAGCATTATACAAGTAATACGATTAGTACTAATCATATTACTTTTAGGGAGCGTGGTTAAGAGATTCTGGTGTGGTGAGGACCTGGAACCAGGTCAGGTTGTTCTAATTTTACAGCTGATATATATATTGGTATGCCTCACCACGATAGTGGAGGGGCATTCATTGTTACCGTCCGTCCGTCCGTCACGTCCGTCCGTCCGTCCGTCCGATGTACAGTCGAATCTCCCCGAACGGCCATCTCTCTACAACAACACCCTCTCTGTAACAGCCACTATTTTATATCCCAAATGAATTATTGTAATGTGTAACCCTTAGACTGCTGAGTACAAACATTGTCGTCTGATGTTGCTTTTGCATTCTTGTTCAATAAAAACATGTTTTGACAGCACTTTAGAATCATTTCCATTGGAAATGATTCTAAATTGCTGTCAAAATATATATTTGATGAGAATTATCGAAGAAAATAAATAAACAGCAGAGGACAACATTTAATACAGCATTAACCTGCCTACAACAGCCACCTCTCTACAACAGCCAGTTTTACGTCTTCCCATGGGTGGCTGTTGTAGAGAGGTTGCAATGTAGCTTCCTTATGATGAGTCGATGCGCAAAGTTTATTTCGATTTTTGATTCGACACCCGCGTCATGCATTATCTCCGCCTATTCGACATAAAATTTCCCAATGTTGCCTTGTAACTCGTAAAACTTTTAAACCGTACTAGCTACAGATATGAAGCTTGGTATGTAGCTTCCTTATGATGAGTAGATGCGCAAGGTGTGTTGCGATATTTTTCGACTTTCGCGTCATGGTTTATCTCCGCCTTTTCGACTTAGAATTTCCCAATCGTGACTTGTAACTCGTAAAACGTTTAAACCGTATTAGCTACAGACCTCCCACTTGGTATGTATCTTCCTTATGAAGAGATGCGCAAAGTTTATTTCGATTTTTTATTCGACCATCGTGTCATGAATTATGTCCCCATTTTCGACTTAGCATTTCACCATTTTGCCTTGTAACTTGTCAAACTTCTAAACCGAAATTATTACCTGGCTGGAGGCTGGATGCTTCAAATGTAGTTAATTTATGATGTGTAGATGAAGGTGCAAGATCACGTGGTTACAACAACAACAACGTCGCCCACTCCAAAGTAAGTATTATTTGATAGTTTCCTTAATATGCAACCGATTTTGATGAAATATGGCGCAGCAAACCCATCTTCATGAGCTGCATTTGGTGGTATATGGAGTTTGGCACAGACGTATGTTGTTTTTGCGAAGAATCGATTTCCGTGTCCTTTGCAAAAACGACAGAAGTTTGGGCGAAAATACACGTTTTGATGCGCCATATTCATCAAAATCCGTTACGTAATAAGGACACTATAAAATAATACGTACTTTGAATCGGTACTTGTTGTTGTTGTTAGTACCACGTGATCATACACCTTGTAGATGGACAGAGTGAATTTCTATTTTTGCTTTGACAGTGAGCCATGGGTTATGTGGACTTGGAATTTCGCCTCGTTTACTATCAAATATTTGGGGCACGTGTTCTATGAACACATTTTCTAGTTTTTGTAAACATTTAGTCTCTGATTTCGGGATTTCTCCCCATCACAACAGGTGAAATATTGGATTCGATCCCATTATCCAGACCCAAAATTACCTTAGCTGTTGACAGGCAGTTAAACACCATTCAACATGCAAGGCGGTGCCCTATAGGTTTCGCGCTGTACGTCCGTTTGTCCGTCCGTTTATTTTTTGAAAGTTTTTTGTAAGAGTTTCTCAAATCACCTATACTTTGAATTACTTTCTGTTTGCCTTCAGCTAATATCTTCATATTGCACACATGCATTACTTAGTAACGATACATTCTTCCACAATAATACAATTACCCTCGCTACTGATCATACGTCCGTCCGTCTGTCTGTCTGTCTGTTTAATATTGTTAATGTTTGTAACATATTCTCAAATAGGGGCCTTAAGTGTGTCGACAGACCACATTTTCTCGTTTAATATTAATTATTTTCTCATCAAAAACATAGGAATATATGATATAATGAACTATTGGTGCAACAATTTAGTTTCATCTCTATCCTAGGAAAATGTTTCATTTTCAAATGTAAATATGGAAAACGCGATATAACGTTCGAATCGTTCATAAATTACTTGACAAACAGAATCCAGTAGCGATTTCATCAACATGGCAAAGTATACTTCGCTAGCAAAGTATACTTTGAGGGAGAAATTTTCAATTTAAGGATAAATTTATTAATTGTTATTATACTGAATTTATTACATTATCACAGCCATTTTGGCTGTGATAATGTAATAAATTCAGTATAATATTTCTGCATACTTTTAATCATCAAATATATGCAGTGGTTAAGTTCTATATGACATAATGCATTTCGGGAAAAATAAATGATTACTCCCTCAAAGTATACTTTGCTAGATAAGTATACTTTGTAATTTTGATGAAATTGGCGACTAATAGAATAGTTAATAGCTACAAATAAGGATAAAAGAAAACGACTCATTATCAAGTGGGGTGGGTTTAATGTATAATAAGTTGTTAGCATTGCAAGACAATGAAGTACATCATACATCATACATATGAACAGACAATGACAACTATTCATCTAAACATGTCTGTTTGATATGAACACAAATGGAAACCTTCCCTTTTTTCTTTTTCTCTGCATAATCTTCCCTTACTTTACGCTCTTCTCTACGGAAGCATGGAGGGGACATGTGTGTTTTTTAGCTCACCTGAGCGAAGCTCATGTGAGCTATTGTTACCGCAATGTGTCCGTCGTCCGTCTTCGTCGTCGTCGTCGTTCGTCGTCCGTCGTCGTCGTCGTCGTCCGTGAACATTTTCAAACGTCTTCTCCTTGGTAACCATTGGGCCTATGGTCACCAAACTTCATGGTCATGGTCCTTAGGTAGGGGGATTACAAAATTGTTAAAATGACGTCATTACGTAATCCAAGATGGCCGCCGTCTAAAAATAGCACAAATTCTTCAAAAATCTTCTTCTCAAGAACCGCCAACTGGATTTCGACAAAACTTGGTAGGAATGATCGATGTACATTGCTCTTTCAAAGTTGTTAAAATGGTGACCCTGGGGTCAAAAATGGGGGTGGCCCATGGGGTCAAATTGGGGTCAAATTTTATTTTTGACTGAATATGGTCATTTCATATATCAAATTGAAGGTATCAATGAGGCGATCACTCTGGTGTATTTTTTGTCGAAATCGGATTGTTATGTCATCCAAGATTGTCGCCGAAAGGTCAAAAGGTCGTTCTTTTATTAGAGATTTCAAAATTCTTCTTCACATGAACCGCTTGGCCCATGGTAGCCAAACTTAAAAGTTATGGTCCATGGGTGAAGCCTTTTCAGATTTGTTAAAATAGAGGTCATCGCTAATCCAAGATGGCCGCCGTCTAAAAATAGCATAAATTTTTAAAAAATCTTCTTCTCATGAACTGCTTGCCGGATTTCGACGAAACTTGGTAGGAATGATCGATGTACATTGCTCTTTCAAAGTTGTTAAAATGGTGACCCCGGGGTCAAAAATGGGCGTGGCCCGTGGGGTCAAATTGGGGTCAAATTTTATTTTTGACCGAATATGGTCATGTCATATATCAAATTGAAGGTATCAATGAGGCGATCACTCTGGTGCATTTTCTGTCGAAATCGGATTGTTATGTCATCCAAGATGGCCGCCGAAAGGTCAAAAGGTCGTTCTTTTATTAGAGATTTCAAAATTCTTCTTCACATGAACCGCTTGGCCCATGGTAGCCAAACTTAAAAGTTATGGTCCAAGTGTGAAGCCTTTTCAGATTTGTTAAAATGGAGGTCATCGCTAATCCAAGATGGCCGCCGTCTAAAAATAGCATAAATTTTTAAAAAATCTTCTTCTCATGAACTGCTTGCCGGATTTCGACGAAACTTGGTAGGAATGATCGATGTACAATGCTCTTTCAAAGTTGTTAAAATGGTGACCCCGGGGTCAAAAATGGGCGTGGCCCGTATGGTCAAATTTTATTTTTGACCGAATATGGTCATGTTATATATCAAATCGAAGGTATCAATGAGGCGATCACTCAGGTACATTTGTTGTCCAAATCGGATTGTTATTTCATCCAAGATGGCCGCAGAAATGTCAAAAGGTCGTTCTTTTATTAGAGATTTCAAAATTCTTCTTCACATGAACCGCTTGGCCCAAGGTAGCCAAACTTAAAAATTATGGTCCATGGGTGAAGCCTTTTCAGATTTGTTAAAATGGAGGTCATCGCTAATCCAAGATGGCCGCCGTCTAAAAATAGCATAAATTCTTAAAAAATCTTCTTCTCATGAACCGCTAGCCGGATTTCGACGAAACTTGGTAGGAATGATCGATGTGCATTGCTCTTTGAAAGTTGTTAAAATGGTGACCCCGGGGTCAAAAATGGGCGTGGCCCGTGGGGTCAAATTGGGGTCAAATATTTTTTTTGACTGAATATGGTCATGTCATATATCAAATTGAAGGTATCAATGAGGCGATCACTCCGGTGCAATATTTGTCGGAATCGGATGATTATGTCATCCATGATGGCCACCAAAAGGTCCATTTATTCAAGATTTTTAACGTCTTTTTCTCAGGAACCACATGGCCGATGCTGGGTGAAGCATTTTCAGATTTTGTAAAATGAGAGTCATCGCTTAATCCAAGATGACCGCCATCTAAAAATAGCACAATATTTTTTTAAAACACATGAAGTCAATGTCACATTCTCCTCTGGTGTTCATGGAGTCAGGTGAGCGAATTAGGGCCATCATGGCCCTCTTGTTATTTATCTCGTGGCCACGACTTATTATGTCGTGGCCGCGAGATAAATAATCAAGACCAAATCTGAAAATGCTTCACCCAAGGATCTGAACTTCCAAGGCCAGCATCGGCCATGTGGTTCCTGAGAAAAAGACGTTAAAAATCTCGAATAAATGGACCTTTTGGTGGCCATCATGGATGACATAATCATCCGATTCCGACAAATATTGCACCAGAGCAATCGCCTCATCTATACCTTCAATTTGATATATGACATTAGCATATTCGGTCAAAAATAAAATTTGATCCCAATTTGACCCCACGGGCAACGCCCATTTTTGACCCCGGCGTCACCATTTTAACAACTTTGAAAGAGCATTGCACATCGATCATTCCTACCAAGTTTCGTCGAAATCCGGCTAGCGGTTCATGAGAAGATTTTTTAAGAATTTATGCTATTTTTAGACGGCGGCCATCTTGGATTAGCGATGACCTCCATTTTAACAAATCTGAAAAGGCTTCACCCATGGACCATAACTTTTAAGTTTGGCTACCATGGGCCAAGCGGTTCATGTGAAGAAGAATTTTGAAATCTCTAATAAAAGAACGACCTTTTGACCTTTCGGCGGCCATCTTGGATGACATAACCATCCGATTTCGAAAAAAATGCACCAGAGTGATCGCCTCATTGATACCTTCGATTTGATATAAACATGACCATAGTCGGTCAAAAATAAAATTTGACCCCAATTTGATCCCACGGGCCACGCCCATTTTTGACCCCGGGGTCACCA
>CM055268.1:94112735-94357948 GCA_029237695.1 Conchocele bisecta
CTTTTTTAGGCTTCGGAAAATTCTAAATATTTTTCCTTAATTCTCTTCTGTCACATTGGGATCGGTTTTCACATCACATAATTATGTTAGCCCTTTCACCTTTAAATATCCGACATCTCCTAGTTACATTTTCGTTTCTGGATTGTTCCATTAATCAGATAAATTGCATTTGAAAAATACTGCCAAACACTGCAGATCCAGATGAGACGGCTTGTTACAAGCCGGCTCATCTGGATCTACAGTGTTTGCAAACTGTTTTCGAGGCCCCTTCCTTACAACACTAGAATACTGGCCCCAGGTGTATGAATCCAAATAGGATTCACCAATTCATCATTGACCCATTTACATGCGGAATGCGCCTTTACGGGTATGAATTCTTTTAAATATTTTATATTTACTTTTGTTATTTCTCAATGAAAGTATATATTGTGACCACTCATTGGAACCGTATCGATGAGACGGTTCAAATGGTGGTCGAGGCAGAAACTTCTAAGCACATTTAAAGAAAATATTTATGATTTTCCCCAATCAAAATGGAATATCCTAGCAAGAAATAGGTTAAGATTGTTACGAAAATAAATAAAAATAAGTTTAATAAATGTCACAATAAATCATCCCTCATCATGTAAAATACCTTAATATATAATTTGGTCTAATTTTTCCATTCCATTTAATTTATTTTAAAAGATCCAGTTTCTCATTATTAATTTTCATGTGGTGGAAATCGGTATGCTGGTACTAATCACAGTGAGCCAGCTGCTTGTCAAATAATCTCTAGTTTATGTTTTAAAGCAGTTGAGCGAATCAGATAAGTGCTATAGATCAAATGTGGCCGTGAATGGAGAAATCAGGTTCCAGGGATTTGTGACCAGTGTAGCTCCTGATCGAATAGCTCACTCCTGTAGCCTATTAACAACCTATAATTCCAGCACAAAAATATTTACACAATTCCCTAACATTTCATTGGCTCGTAGTAAGCCTTTGTCCAATGTCCAAAATTTATATCGCAATAAATTCCACAAAAAGGCCATTCATTCCTATAATATTGCCTGTTAAACGCATGCCAGGTGTTTCATTGATGGATTGGCAGGCAACTAGCGCAGATGCACAGGTTGATCTGCATCTACACAATTTGCAAAACTCATAAGCCCCATTTCTTCAGTCACAGCCACAGAGTTAAGTAGGCCATCAACCCCATACCATCCATCCTACTGTGCAGTACCACAACAATAGCATTTTTTATCCACATGAAAATTGTATCGTTTAATAGAAATGTTCATTACAATTATATTTCTGCAATTGCCGAAAAATAAAATTCCGTAAATAAATAAAATGCATTTAAAACTTATCTAACCAATAAATAAACTAGAAAATCTGGTCTGTCGAAGCATTTAGGGCCCCTATAGGCGATTTGAGAAAAACTTCCAAAAAATAAACGGACGGACGGACAAGACAGACAGACAGAGACAGACAGACAGACAGGGCGAAACCTGTAGTGTAATACTGTTTTCTTGGCCGTTTATACCCTGAACAAACTACACAGATGCTTAATTGATGGGTGGGTTGATTGATTGATTGATTGATTGATTGATTGAATCAACACCAAGGTCTAGCTAACACCGACACAGTATGCTAGTTATAAAAATAAATTGAAGCAGATTTTCTCATAATCTATTGCCGCTAACATCTGCAGCAAAAAACTGACAAGAGAAATTCCGCGCCCAGCGTGTATTCTACAAGTCTGTTAACCCCTGCCCCGCCTTACAGGGCTGATAAGCACAGCTGTGAGAGGGATAAAAAATTGCAAAGTGTTTAACCCTTTCAACACTACAGACCTCTTTAGCAGTGTTTGCAAACAGTGTAGATCCGGATGAGACGGCTCGTGCGAGCCGTCTCATCAGGATCTGCACTTTTTGCAAGTATTAAATGTACATATCTTTTAGAAAATAAAACACACCTTCTTATTAAAGAGACTAGTCATCCTCTACTCATCATAAGGAAGCTACATACCAAGTTTCAGGTGTGCAGCTATTAGGGTTTAAACGTTTTAAGAGTTACAAGCCAAAATTTGAAAATTTTTAGTCGAAAAGGGGTAGATAATCCATGACCCAAGCGTCGAATCAAAAATTGAAATAAACTTTGTGCATCTACTCTTCATAAGGAAGCTACATACCAAGTTTCAAAAGGACGGACGGACAGACGGGACCTCAAGGGTAACACTAAATGCCCCATCCACTATCGTGGTGGGGCATAACAATTCTAGCTCTCAATATACAAATGGCAAACAGTGAAGAAGTCCCTGATAAGACTGCAGATGGCTGGTATTAGTCAGCACCATTTGCAAAAGCTATACGCCCGACATTAACCCTTAGACCACTATCTTAATTTTCTGTCGTCTGCTGTTTATTTTCTATTTTCCATTTTTATCATCAAAAACATGCTTTGACAGCACTTCAGAATAATTTACAACATGCTTTGACAGCACTTCAGAATCTTCAGTGCTGTCAAACCATGTTTTTATTGAGAAATAGGGCAAGATATAAAGGCAACAGCAGACGAAAATTGTTGTGTGTAGCGGTCTAAGGGTTAATATCCGTTTTGTCAGAGATTCAGTTAGACATCACATGACTTCCTGATAATACACACAGATACAGATCAACAAATGGCGATTTTATTCCGATCTCCATATACCACATTAACTTTCCCTGTCAATAAACACGACATACAGAACACAACTATCCGACTATGAATGCGGCCGCTTTCATCAGTGTAGACCCCGGTGAGTTTGGTCATTCAAACGGTCTGATCTTGCTATACGTCTACATGAACATGTCAGTCATAACGATGACAAACGGTGCAGAATATAGTCAAAGGATGTACATATTCAGAACTGTGGATGTTGTGAATGGAAAACGAAAGTCTAGTTCCAAGATTGTCGTGCATTTGCTCTGGTGTAGCTAATGGGTCAATGGTAAAAAAAAGAAAGAACCTGACATCATTTTCCACCATCTTAGAAGCAGTAGCCTATTTCACCAACATTGCAAAGTATACTTATCTAGCAAAGTACACTTTGATGGAGAAAATTTCAATTTTAGGATAAATTTATTAATTTTTATTATACTGAATTTATTACATTATCACAGCCATTTTGGCTGTGATAATGTAATAAATGCAGTATAATAATTCTGCATACTTTTAATCATCAAATATATGCAGTCGTTAGTTCTACATGAAATAATGCATTTCAGGAAAAATAAATGACTGCAATGTTGCTGAAATCGGCTACAGATCAACAGGTGCATCACGTTTATTGCGGTTGCGACCTGTGTAGACTTTGTAGGCACTGCGTGTCCATATTTAACGATCAGTGTAATCAACGGATACACAGGCTGATCTGAATCTACACTGTCACAAATCCCGTGAGCCCCATTTCTCCAGTCACAGCCGCATTTCATAAGTCCCATTTCTTCAATAACCGTCAAACAAATACTACGGGAGCATGGAATCAGGAACAGTCCAGCCCAGAAACAAACTAATCTAGTCACAGATTAACCGCCAATCGACACAAGACCACTTTTATCGGACAACACCCCCTAATGCAACCGATATAACAAATGGATAATTTCCATGACGGAATGTATTTCGCTCATCAGCGTGGAAACAATGCGCAGAATAGCAGTTAATGTAATATTGAAGGTAACGTCAATCGGCAAATACGGATATTATCATAATTATCGAACGACAGTATTCACTAGATCTATGGCTGGACGTGATTTAACACTGCCCGTTGTTTATCGATTGTGTGGGTTTTTATGTCCAATCAAGGTCACATACAGATGGGGGAAAATGTTTGTTTGTTTATTGGTGTTTAACGGCCTGTAAACAGCTACGGTCATTTAAAGCCGGGCCAACGGGTTGGATCCCGTATTCAAGCCTGATAACTGTCTATATTGCTTGTTAGAATCATGACGAATTTCATTGATGGAATGGCGAACAGTGCAGATCCAGATCAGGCTGTGCGGATGCACAGCCTGATCTGGATCTACATTGATCGCAAAACCCACAAGCCCCATTTCCTCAGTCACAGCCACATACCTATCATTCTGTTGTTTAGTTTTATTTTTCATGCCACGGCGGGGACTGAACCACCAACCTCCAAAATTAAAGTAAAATCCTCTCACACTCGACCGACCCATCTCTAGAACCATCCAGTACCTGCGCTTGAGGAAAATTAATGAACGTACCTTTCCGTATCTTTGAGCATATGATCCCGTTAGTAACGAATGGAATATGATTATTGTTTCGTCTAAGTCCCACACAAACACGCGTTCCAGGTCTGATTCGGGCCCCGGCGATGGTTGTCGATTTCTACCCTGCCGCCGTGATGTCCCTTTTTGTCCTGAAGTTACAAAAGGCTAAGCTGTTAAAATATTTATCATCTATCCGCTTTGAAATATTCTGATATTGATAATATGTGGCACACCAAAGCGCCTGATAAAACTTAGTATCAAAAGACGCATGAATGGTGTTTTATTAATCAGGTGATGTTTTTTTTAACCCTTAGAATGCAGGAAACGAAAATAGTCGTCTGCTGATAATTCATATTTTGTCTTTTTTCTCAGTAAAAACATGGTTTGGCAGCATTTTAGAATCATTTCCATTGGAAAAAATGGAAATGATTCTAAAGTGCTGTCAAACCAAGTTTTTTATGAGAAAAATGGAAAAAGAAAGCCAAAAACGTGCATGAGGGCCAAACCAGAGGGCCGTTTCACTAAACTTTGTACGACTAAAATGTTCGTAAGTGCAAAATTATGAGTCTGTAAATTCCGCATTAACAATGTTTTCTTGTAAACAATTGATGGATTAACATTTATTGAGCATAGGCTGCATATGCAGCCTATGCTCAATAAATGTAAATCCATCAATTGAAATTTACAAACGATCTTAAATTTAAACTTATGAACATAACTCCGTAATGATGAATTCCGATAGTTAAATTACCCAGCATGCTCCCAACCAATCACCACTAAAACGGGCTAATAAAGCTAAATAAACTCTACTTACGTGATGAGCCATTCTTTTCTAGGGGTGGGGAGGGGCTGGGTATACTGTACTGTTGATTCTCGGTACCTGCAATAGAAGACGATGATTTTTGAAAATTTTCGTTCTGAACAAAATCATGAACATGGGAGTTTAAAGGTACATGCCCACTCAGTAGGCACAAAATGTTATTTATATCAGATGATCATCCGAGACATTTTCTTGCAAAATAAACATTCATTTACCATTACCCCATGTATTGATTGCATGCATTTAATTAGTATAAATAATTCAAAAATGCCATGCCTCATTTGCATATGCCGGATACCCCAACACGCGTCACTATCAGTAAAATAAATATTACTAAATACTTGTAATTTTTAGAACTGGTGGAATACAGACACAATTATACACTAATTTAATTCCTATAAAGAACATCTTGTGCCTACTGAGTGGGCATGTGCCTTTAAGTGATGCAAGTACCCTTCAAAAACAGCAAAACAAAACGTGACCTTGGACATTGGGAGATAACTAGATTTTAATTATTACAAAATATTACTGTCAAACAGTATTGCATGAATAAATATGTTCCAACAGGCAGATAATATCATGGGGTGACTGACCTTGGACATTCTAGAATGGCAGATTGCACAACCAGGCGGGAGCGTGTCCGGCGCACGCCCCCTCTAAAATCAGTCGAGTTTGGATTTTAACCCATTTGTTTTAAATGGTATTTTGTTTAAAGTGTATGTTGGTACCACTCAGTTGAACCGTCTCGTCGAGACGGTTCAACTGAGTGGTAACAACATATACTTTTGATGAGAAATAAGAAAAAACATAGGAAATAATCTGAATTTTATGAAAATTGAAATCCACGCCCCCTCTAGATATAAATCATGGATCCACCCCTGTCAAGGAATTAAAAAGAAGAACTGTGTTACTTATTAACTGTCAAACAAACAAACCATTGCCATATCCTCTTATATTAACCCTTACACCGCTATCTTAATTTTTTGTCATGTGCTGTTTATTTTCTATTTTCAATTTTAATCATCAAAAACATGCTTTGAAAGCACTTTAGAATACTTTACAACATGCTTTGAAAGCACTTCAGAATCATTTCCATTGGAAATGATTCTGAAGTGCTGTCAAAGCATGTTTTTATTGAGAAATAAGGCAAGATATAAAAGCAACAGTAGACGACAATTGTTATGTGTTGCGGTCTAACGGTTTGCTGTGTGTTGCGGTATAAGGGTTAAAAATAGATTGCAAATAGCACAACTATGTTACTAACTGTCAAACTAACAAACGTACACAGACTATTGCTATATACCCTTATATTAAGTATTACCTTATAATTAAAACACTTGATTTTAACCTCAGTAAATGTAAATGATTAAAGGTACATGCCCACTCAGTAGACACAAAATGTTCTTTATATCAGGGACATCATCTGAGACATTGTCTGGCAAAATAAACATTCATTCACCATTACCCCACGTATTGATTAGCATTATTATACATTTTATATCAGACATAAATTTTCACACTGATATCAGGGGCGATAACCGTGTTTCCTTAAAATGTTAACGGACATTACTATTTATTATCTGTATTTATATGTTGATGTGTAATGATCATACTTTATAATCTGTTGAAAATATTATTTTTTCAGGTGACACATTTAATTAGTATAAATAATTAAAAATAGCATGCCTCATTTGCATATGAAAATAGCCTGATACCACCGCGAGTCACTATCAGTAAAATATGTATTACTAAATGATTATATCTATATAGAGGGCACTTGTAATGTTTAGAACTGGTGGAATGGTGACACAATTATACACTTATTTAATTCCTATAAAGAACATTTTGTTCCTATTGAGTGGGGATGTACATTCGAGCACCAGTACCTCGAACATCAGTATCTCGATGACATAGTCTATCTCGATGATTCGCTAAAGTCCTGAATTATATCCTTATTTGTTTGATATAAATTTCCTCGGCTATCTCGAACATGCCCTATCTCGTATATGTTCTCTATCTCAACTGTTCATTCTGTCCCCTTCGTATAAAAATACGTTAAAAATCACTTCGCTATCTCATTCACATAAAAGCTTAGGTAAATCACCTAAGCGCCTGGCTGCCAAGATCAATTTGGTTAACACTAATTTTCCAAACCTAGCATCAAACAAAACAAAATAAATTCACACCTGCCTCGGGTTCTTTGCTTAATTGGTCCACCTCGATTTGTTCGAGTGTTTGACACAATTCATTAAGCATATCACGCTGGTCATTTAAGCAATTAGTTAATTGGTGATTAAAATTTGTCAGAAAATTAATTAATAAATTTTTATTATTCCTTTATTGTTTACTCGTGATGTGATGGTAACATAATTTGATATATTTTTTGGCAAAAATATTCGACCATGTCACTTCATCGCTATCTCGAACCTAGTCTTATCTCGACTAAAATACGATCTCCCTTCGACTTCGAGATACTAGTGCTCGACTGTACCTGTAAGACCAAATTTTGATTTTGTAACGATTTCATTGTCAAAGAGAATCGCGCAGGAAAGAACCTCGGGCCCGTTTCACTTCATACGACTAAAATGTTCGCAAGTGCAAATTCAGGATCGTCTGTAAATTTCAATTGATGGATTTACATTTATTGAGCATAGGCTGCATTTGCAGCCTATGCTCAATAAATGTAAATCCAATAATTGTTTACAAGAAACATTGTTAATGTGAAATTTACAGACTATGATAATTTTGCACTTACAAACATTTTAGTCGTATGAAGTTTAGTGAAACGGGCCCCTGAAAACAAACAAAGTTTAGTGACGAGCACCTGAAAACAGACAAAGTTTAGTGAAACGGGCGTCTGAAAACAAAACAGACTTCTTTACAATGACTATTCAACAATGTACACACAGTGTATTGTAGGAGTAACCCTAGACAAGATTACCAGTTACAAACCCCTAAATATAGGGGCCCGGCCAAGCAAGAAACAATAGTGATGTATAACATTTCACCCTACATGTGTATATTATATCAAATTCTACCTGTGCAGTTTCACACATCGTTAGAACAGGAGCGCAACCAATTAAGCAATTACCTAATGACTTTTTCATATTACCAAACGATTAATAATCTCAATTAAAATCTAATCACAATACGAAATCTACATACATCATTGAATGTGGTTTGTAAAACCATTTAAACCCATTGTGATTTCGTTTTAATTTGCTTTCTAAAATATCAGAAAACTGCACAGATTTACAAGATAAAATTCAGACGCTGAAATTGAGGAGCTGGATCGCTGACGCAGAAAATCGTTCTCACGCAATATTAGACCAGATATCACGCTTCATACAATGAGGTAGGTAACATGACCACTAGAGCTAACTCCAGTCAGGAGAGCGCACAATAAAGGGATGTAACCCTAGCTGACTAATTCTTATAGGGTACACAGGTCATGTTGGATTACTAACGACACACAGATGGCTCCAATTCCATTTTGGGCCAAAAAAATGTGGACTGTTAGCAGACAAAATGGGCCTTAACCTTCGAATGTGGGTATTTAATATAATTTATTTAATGGTGTTTAATGGCTTGTCAACAGCTAATGTCATCTTAGGCCGGGTATACAGGATTGGTTTGATTTATTGGTGTTTAGCAGCCTATCAACAGGTCATTTCAGGCCGTGGGCCAATGTCAGATTTGGCATATCGTCGGAAAGACGCATCACTGATGCTGCACTCTGCACCGGCGTAAAATCTTTCAGGGCGAAAACTGAACCGGTTTCCTGATGAGATGCCACTCAGCTCTTCTGACAGATATCACATAAACACATTTTTCGTCTAGTAACCGGCGCAAATTTGCGCCGGTTGCTAGACGAAAATGTGTTTATGCTGTATCTTCTACATGTAAGTGAATGGGAATTCATCGGGAACATAGATAAATCTATTGAAATAAATGTTCTTCTTCCACAAAACACCTGAATATAAAGTCAGTGTTGAGACATATATACAACTTATATTTATTTATTACGCGGAATGTTCCGACTCGCATAAACAAAATTTGACACCAGAAAATCCCCATTATCAATTTTATTTCATTTTATTATGTCACCATGGCGTTCTATGTTTTGCTATAAAACTAAAACTGACACAATAAAATCCCATTCTGCGGTTAGTACTGGAAAAATAATGTGAAAAATATTTAAATGTCCGTGCGAAAGTCATTTATCTATGTCATCAGCTATGCCTTAAGCCACAAAATATGTCGTGTCATTTTAATCTTTCTATTATCATTGGTCCACATAATCCATTACAATGTAGTAAGTTTCAGCGCGTAGTAATTTGTATATGTCATTAAAACTCTATATATTATTAATATCAGAAAAATAGACAATACGGATTAGCGTACCAAGCACAAAAGAATATTTACTTTATTTTCCAGGGCGCTATAATAAAACAACCCTTATTCTGCAAATTGTTTAAAATGCTTTAAATGTTCACATGACTACCAAATATGCTCATCTTTACTATCTTACCCTTTTCATTTTCCCTATAACGTAACAGTGCTGGTAAAATATTAAAAAAGAATTGTTTCATATATTCGCATATTAAATATTTTACATACTGATGTGATTTATTGGTATTTTAACGGCTATCAACAGCTAAGGTCATTTAAGGCTGGGCTCTCGGGTTCGATCCCGCATTTAACATGCTGCATTGGGGTGAAAATCCCAAAATCAGAACGGAATATTTACATTGAAAAACAAAAAAATTCAGCCCTGAAATTCATATTGAAATATTACCACGAATAACAGCGCACAAAATTTACATACACCTATAAAAAAACATCTTCCCCCACCATAATCCACAAACATTCCGATGCTATCAACGGATACCTGTTTCTTTTTTATAAAATCATAAAAGACAAAAATAATTAAGATCAAAATCGACGCGAAAGGCCAAAAAATGACACATTTACATCGCCAGAAATTACCGCCAAAATAGAAAATATACATAAAATGTATTCCAGTGTCCTAAAAATTAAATCATGCTAGCATTAATGGTCACTTAAAGACTGGGAATAAAATCTGACAAACCACTGAGGTTGGCGATGTAGTCGTAAACCCCACACAAAGGTCGTGAGAAATATCTCTATAAACATAAACAAAAAATCAGAATAGTCATCAAAAGTATATAGTGTGACCACTCATTTGAACTGTCTCGTCGAGACGGTTCAAATGAGTGGTCACACTATATACTTTTGATGGGAAAAGAGAATTTTATAAAAACAATTCTAAGAAAAATTGTGAAACTCGCAGATTGCAATAGGCAGAGGTCATGAGAAACAGACCTATATAACCAAGTCACGACAGGGGGTTATTAGTGAGATGGTGTAAGATTTCACATGGCTTCAAAAATGATTTTGGAATAAACCTGAATGTGAAAATCATTAATTAATCCATGGGGCGTACGATCTACACAAATATCTCGTTTGTAATGATGAACATAGGTATTTTTGCATGTTACTCGGTAGATAATGGCCGAATGGTAGATAACCGTACAATTTTCAAGTTGCCACCCAAACATTTGACAACTTGGTATATATATGTTTATTGTGCTACACACAACAATTGTCGTCTGCTGTTGCTTTTATATCTTGCCTTAGTTCTCAATAAAAACATGGTTTGACAGCATTTCAGAATCATTTCCAATGGAAATGATTCTGAAGTGCTGTCAAAGCATGTTGTAAATTATTATAAACCATGTAATGGTTAATAGGTTAACTTGGCGAGCGTAAATTTGTTTGTTTGTTTGTTTGTTTATTCGTGTTTAACGGCCTATCAACAGCTATGGTCATGTAAGGCCAGGCAAACAGGTTCGATCACGTTTTAACCCGATGCATTAGGGGGAAAATCCAAAAATCAGAACGGAATATTTACATTGGGAAAAAATATATTCAGCCCTGAAATTAGAATAACCTGACATAGTGCCAGGTCCATACCACACCAGTCACTTGGCCCCTTCCACCACAATAGGATTACAAATAATCATAATACTCCCATAAGAGGTACTATAACCAGATTTAACTGTCGCATACAAAATGCCAAAGACATATGTGAGGGCCAAACCAGTAGCCTATTTCACCAACATTGCAAAGCATACTTTTCTAGCAAAGTATACTTTGAGGGAGAAATTTTCAATTTTAGGATAAATTTATTAATTTTGATTATACTGAATTTATTACATTATCACAGCCATTATGGCTGTGATAATGTAATAAATTCAGTATAATAATTCTGCATACTTTTTAGAAATTTTCAATTTTAGGATAAATTTATTAATTTTGATTATACTGAATTTATTACATTATCACAGCCATTATGGCTGTGATAATGTAATAAATTCAGTATAATAATTCTGCATACTTTTAATCATGAAATACATGCATTTGTTAGTTCTATTTGAAATAATGCATTTCAGGAAAAATAAATGATTACTCTCTCAAAGTATACTTTGCTAGAAACGTATAATTTGCAATGTTGGTGAAATAGGCTACAGGTCTCCAGTCCGGATTCTGTCAAGGATGAACCCCGATCATTAAATTACGATCATTAAATTACCCATCACATACTCCCGCCTGCCACCCAGGGGGGGAGTAAGGGATGGTATAGTAGCACCCAAATATTAGGTCAGAGCTCCAGATAAGCTGCGTATTTGTTTAAATACCCACAATTAAAATTGTCAAAAACCCAATTGAAATCAGAAGTAGCGAGTATCAAAAAGCAATAAAAAATTTATGGTACATTTATCATGCTGCAGAAAACAATAAACAGACCACAAATATAGGATATTTTTCTTATGTTCCATGAAAACACATCTTGGTATTTCATTAGAATTGTCTCCAAGAAGACAATTCTAATGAAATGCCAATATATGTTTTCATTTCGAAGCAAACTATTCAATAATTGCTGTCTGTGGATGTGTAAACAGTAGTGTAATTTCAGTTTACCCAATTAAAATTTTGAAATACCCAATTGCTTCAGAAATTATGGAGTGACAATACTCAATTACTAATTTCTTATCTGGAGCACTGTTAGGTCAAATGGTAGCTGTCTCATAGAAAATGAGAAAATGGAACCAGCATTGTAGCCATTTGGCTTTGATTGTGGAAATGAGGGTCACATGCTTGGGTGATAGAATGAAAATATGGATGATGATAAATAAACTTATGAATTTTCTAGTCACTCCGACGTATGATTGCAGAGACACAAAAGCAATTTAAAACCTAACACAGTTTTCATAACAGTAAAGGTGGATTCAGCATGTAACGGGTTAAAGTTTTATTTTACTCAATGTCTTAGAAAAGCATTTACGAAATTCACAAATCAATTCTAGCAAAAATCACACATGATATAACACACGGCTAATCTTAATCATCAACATCTGTGAATATTTTTTTTTGTAATTTTATCGATATCTCGTCTTCACCCGATATCTCGTCTTCAACCGTCATTTTTATCTGATCTATGCAGATGCATTTTACTTTGAAATTCAATATCGCAGGTTACGGTGATTGTATCAACAATAAGGGGAGCATAATTTATTTCGCAAATTAATCTGCATATATGTTGCATATATCAGGGATTCCACTGGCGATTGCCACTTTCGCAATTTGCGATAAAAATAAACAATTGACGATATAAAATTATAATTTTTTTTTTAAGTGATTTTTTTAATTTTCCCCAGCGGAATCCCTGATATATGTATAGTATAAACATATTTTATTGAATATCAATTCACATCAATATAGATACAGATAAACAGTGTGAAGAGGATTGGAACGAAACTATAAGAATAACTATCTTATAGAGTTGCATGCTCCAGATAAGGAATTAGTAATTGAGTATTGTCACTCCCATCATTTCTGAAGCAATTGGGTATTTCAAAATTTGAATTGTGTAAAATAGAATCGCACTACTGTTTACACATCAGCAGACCGCACTTATTGAATAGTTTGCTTCTAAATGAAAACACATCTTGGTATTTCATTAGAATTGTCTCCTTGGAGACAATTCTAATGAAATACCAAGATGTGTTTTCATGGAAAAATAAGAAATTATGCTATATTTGTGGTCTGGTTATTGTTTTCTGTAGCATGATAAAGGTACCACAAATTTGTTATTGCTTTTTGATACTCGCTACTTCTGACTTCAATTGGGTATTTGGCAATTTTAATTGGGTATTTACGCAAATACGCACCTTATCTGGAGCTCTGGAGTTGTACTTTCGGACATCTGCGTAATTTCATTAAATACAAAATTTACAATATTTTCCGTAAATGGTGTCAAAAGTTGACAAAATTTACATGTGGAATTATATTTGACTTTTTGATTTATGAAATATATTGTAAATTTTGTCAACGTATTTAATGAAATTACACAGATGTCCGAAGGTACAAAATCACATGGCGTGTCTCTATGTAGATTTATCGTATACAAATATGAATTCCCGTTACCGTAATTGTTGGTACATAACCTATATGGACAACACGCTGCAGTGACTGAGCATGCAATGAATCAAGAATTCTACAGAAAACCAACATGCATTAATCGCCCGTCATACCTCATAACATCGTCATACCTCATAACATCGAGAGAATATTGAATGTGATGGAAGATATAACAAAAAACTATATCGGCATGTGTGGGATATTTTCTGCTTTAATGCATATGAGGACTTAGCAAAATTAAATTTGAATATATGCGATATCTTTTGAAACTGGCCTTTAACTCTTTGCATGCTAGCGGTGAAAATAACATCCAACAACTTATGAGCGTGTTTCTTATTTATCTCTGTAAATATGTCTTGGAATTTCATTAGAATCGAGTCCAGTGGACTCAATTCTTATGACATTCCAAGACATATTCATGATATTTATAGGGAGAAATAAAAGAAAATACAGTGCGTTGTCGTCTGCTACTTTCAAACTATTTATAGCCCGCAAATTTCCCAGCATGCAAAGAGTTAAATGTGAAGTTTTCGTCAATTTCCGTCAATTTCCGACAACATTTATGAATTATCAGCCGTGATGTGATAAGCTATAACATCTCATATTCGGTCCCACTTCTTATGTGTAGATAAAATGGCATTGTGGTAAAACAAACTCAATTAGATAAATATACCTGCCACATGTGTTTTTCTTCAAGCATTATCGGTACATCAACTCCAATTTCCGTCAGGCAATTTTGATGGAAAAAAATCGATGAAATAAAGAATAAATGGCCGCATTTTATTTGAATAAACAAATACACTGATATCATGAAGATTTTACGGATATCCAAAATGTAATTAAATTGACTTGCACTGATACCAATAATATATATGTATAGAAATAAACAAGCTGTCAGTAATATCTTTACTTATCTTTACTTATCTTTACTTATCTTTACCAATATCAACATAATTTCACTGGTATTACAATGGTACTAACATTCAGCAACAAACTGAGTTGATATCAACAACATAAGTCATGTCTGATATAGAGAATAGTAGGTTAGTGCCGTGAATGGGAAAAAATATCTGGCAAGGCTCAGGAAACGGGATGGGCGAGGCTCTGCCGAGCACATCCCGTTTCCGTGCCGCGCCAGATATTTTTTCCCATTCACGGCACTAACTTACTATTCTATTTATCCCTTCAACACCTTCAAATGGCTGTAAAATGCAAAAATTGTATTGACTGGATATCAAAAATGTTTCACGGCACCGTGTTTCACGGCACATACGCACTGTGTTGACGGGATAAATCTACAATAGTTTACAAATGTTTACTAATACAAACAGAATGTTGCTGATAGAAGAAGTATTAACTGATATATCAACAACATGACCAAATTGCAACAACAACGGACTGATATCAACAACATAAAACTGATGTTAACAACATATGACTGATATCAATAACATATGACTGATATTAACAACATATGACTGATATCAATAACATATGACTGATATTAACAACATATGACTGATATCAATAACATATGACTGATTAAACATGACTGATATCAATAACATATGACTGATATCAATAACATATGACTGATATTAACAACATATGACTGATATCAATAACATATGACTGATATCAATAACATATGACTGATATCAATAACATATGACTTATATTAACAACATATGACTGATATTAACAACATATGACTGATATCAATAACATATGACTGATATCAACATATGACTGATATCAATAACATGATGATATTAACAACTATGACTTATATCAATAACATGACTGATATCAATAACATATATGATCAATAACATATGACTTAATACAATATGACTGATATTAACAACATATGACTGATATCAATAACATATGACTGACTGATAATTAACATACTGATACAATAACAGATGACTGATATCAATAACATATGACTATATTAACAACTATGACTGATATTAACAACATATACTGATATCAACAACTATGACTGATAATAACACTAACATATGACTGATATTAACAACATAGACTGATATCAATATCATATGACGGATAATTAATAACCATTTTTTAATTTGTGGTGATATCTATACATATGACTGATATTAAAACATATGACTGATATTAACAACATATGACTGATATTAATTAACAATATGATGATATCAATAACATATGATGATATTAAAACAAATATGATGTTATTAACAACATATGACTGATATTCAACTTATGACTGATATAAATAACATATGACTGATAATTAACAACATATGACTGGATATAAAATTAACCATATGGACTGTATTAATAACTATGACTGATCTCCAATAACATATGACTGATATAATAACATATGATGATATCAATAAAATTATTGACGGATATTCAATAACATATGTCTGATATATTAACAAAAACACAAATATGACTGACTGATATCAATAAAACATATGACTGATATAATAACCTATGACTGATATTAAACAACATATGACTGATATCAAATAAGCATAATTGACTGATATCAACATATGACTGATATCAATAAAACCATATGACTGACATCACAACATATGACTGACATGTATCAATAAAATATGATCTGATATCCTAAATAAACCATATGACTGATATTAACAACATATGACTAATATCTCAATATAGCATATGCTTGATATCAATTAACATAATTGACTGATATCAATAACATATGAATTGAATCAACAACATATGACTGATATATAGTTAAAATGCCTGATAACAATACACGATATCAGCATTTGACATCAACACATTTGCCTGATATCAACAACAGCCCCACCCACAACCCCCGTTTTGCAAATTTAGGAAATTTCAATTGATGGATTTACATTTATTGAGCATATGCTTGCTGCATATGCAGCCTATGCTCAATAAATGTAAATCCAATAATTGTTTACAAGAAAACATTGTTAACGTGAAATTTACAGACTATGATAATTGTGCACTTACAAACATTTTAGTCATACAAAGTTTAGTGAAACGGCCCCCAGATGACTGATATCAACAACAACAACAACAACAAAAACAACCAAACATATCCCACCAGAAATATTCAGCATTCACTACCCCTCCCATGGCTCACTGGTTCAGTAAACCCCAACAATAGACCATTGTGTTATTTAGGTCCGAAATACCCGCTCCCAATCTATCGCGCGATAAATCTCCCGCCGCCTTTTACGACTGCTAGCCCGTGATGTGTCTACTGTCACGTGTGTATAAAAATAACGTGATTTATTGGAGACTAAGTCTATAATTCCAGTTTTGCACATATTGTTTGCGCCCCAAATGAATAGATAGTTTTCCCGTAATTTGTATTGCTATTTTCATTGTCAGCAATTCTTCCCATTGATTTTCACTTTCTCCACACAGGAAGTAAACGGTTACTTTAATTAATGGTTTATTTAATTCCCAGTGTTTTATTAAAAACAGCATGTTATTTTCCTAATTCGCGACGCAGTCAAATTATGTTTGCTTGGAAACCGTGATTATTTTCATTTAACGATTCCAAAACAATTTTAGCAATGTCTTCAGACGTTGTAATTAGAATTTTTCTGATTATGGTTTCTAAATGTTATTGATTGATTAATTGAGTTTTATATTCATTAAACAATGAATGCCATTTAATTTAGTCTCAAAATTTAATTGAAATCAAACAGTTTGATTGGCAGACCCAAATCACAGCTCTGGATCAGCCAATCAAAATGCTTTAACCCTTTCAACCCTAAGTAACTGGAATGGACAGTGATATGCTAATTTTCCGACCAATCCAATCGTCACAAAATGATTTTCAGATTAGTCCATTTATGAAAAGGGGGCATTTGAAAATTGAAAATTACTTGCAAAAAGTGCAGATCCTGGATCTGGATCTGCACTGTTTGGAAACCTATTGGGTTCAGAGGGTTAATTTGAGTAAGAGATACAAATATATGCTCGAAAGATTGTCGTCATTTAGCCGAGTTACACAACTCATCCAGTTCACAGCTTCCTTATTGAATCCAAGCTCAGTTTTGCAGATAAACAGCTTGGTGGCCAGAAAAGTATGTCAAGCCAAAACCCTTACTTTCAGCACTCAAAGTCTGCCCTAACACTGGATGGAATTTGCCAGATAGTTGATTCTGTCGTTTACGGCCATATTTCAATATTCGTGAAATATTCGATAGTTCCAACAACATAATGAATGAACGATGTCTACAGTGACATTGATTTATCTGCCACGATTGTTTTTTCCTTATTTGTACAATTGAAAGAATGAGTTCAGTAAAAAGCATCAGGTTATGTGAAGGACAGGCCAACAGAGTGGGACCTCTCTTAGCCGGACACCCTTGGGAGGTTCACAGGCATGAATTGCTTGGATTTATTATTCAGATCATACTAACCTTCTGTATCATGAGTGGAACCTATCTAAACCAGACACCCTGTGGGGGGGGGGGGTCCCAGTGGAACCTATCTAAACCGGACACCCTGGGACGTCCCCAGTGGAATCTATCTAAACCGGACACCCTGGGACGTCCCCAGTGGAACCTATCTAAACCTGACACCCTGGGAGGTCCCCAGTGGAACCTATCTAAACCGGACACCCTGGGACATTCCCAGTGGAACCTATCTAAACCGGACACCCTGGGACGTCCCCAGGACATCTGGCTTAGAGGCTTCAGTGTAATTCAGACACCTTAGCACTCCAATACATATGTGTGTGCTTTGCCATCATGAACAGACATTATAATTAAAGATAGATGATCGTGAAGTGTGGTTTCACGACACCCAGCCAGACAATGCAGGTTGATGATTGATTGGGGTTTTACATCCGTTCAAGAGGAAGGACCCATATATAGACGGGAATACACCTGTATGGGGGGAGCACCGTACAATGAGCTTTCAGATTAAAAACTTTCAGTACTGAAAGACAGTCTTACTACACCCGATTTAATTCCAGAGAGGCGGGAATTGTCAATTTCAGAATGTGTCTCACAATCAGTCAATATCCGACACAGTCAAATATCTTGTCTCTATACGAAAATGGCAAACGCCTAATACTGTCCCAACCATCGTGAATTAAACACACATTTCTTCCCAGAGTCAGGAAATGTCAAAATACAGTGGAGTGAGTGAGTGAATAGGGTTTAACGTCCGCTTTTCTGACATAGAGGTACAAGCCTCAGGGAGTCTACACGCAGACGGGTCAACGGGGTCGTGTCCCGTATCCACCTGTCCGAGGGGGTAAATCCCAACTTCAGAACTCAATATTTACAATCAAAATATATATTCAGTCCTGAAATTAGAACAACCTGATCTGGTGCCAGGCCCTCGCCACACCAGCATCATTTATAGGTTTGGAAATGTTCCACTGTAAATCAGACATGTGAGCACTTCATGACATGTTCTAGTGTTTTGCAATCATGAAAAGGTATTGTAATCAGAGATACATATTAAACAGCGAAACACACATAAGGTAAACATTCATATCCCCCCCACCCCCCCCCCCCCCCCCACCCCCCCCCCCCCCCACCCCCGAGTGTCCGGTTTAGAGGAGTATCCACTGTACAGTCGATATCCGACATATCAACAGATCAATCAATGGACCACAGTCTAATAATGCCGATCAGTGAAACTTATCCCGGAATCTCCAGAGACAAGACATATTGTCATCGGACACGCTAGAGTCTGGGTATATCAGTCATCAGATCTTCCGGGATATATGAGACACACCATATGTGATTTTGTGGTCCTTCGGACAGCTGTGTAATTTCATGAAATAAGCTTACAAAATTTACAATATCAGTCATAAATGGTGTTAAAAGTGGACAAAATATAATTCAGCATGTACTCTGAAAATATTGTCAACTTGTTACTTAATTGATGAAAGATATTGTAAATTTTGTAAACGTATTTCATTACGCAGATGTCCGAAGGTACAAAATCACATGATGCAGAGCTCCAGTTAAGGTGCGTAATTTAACCAACTTGGGGTGAAATTTTGTTATTTCTTCATCAAAAATTGCAAGTTGGGAGTCCTTTAGAATCGTCTCATTGAGACGATTCTAAAGCACTCCCAACTTGACCGTTTTTGATGGAGAAATAAGAAATTTACCTCCAAATTACGCACCTTAACTGGAGCTCTGATGATGTGTCTCATATGTGATTGTACTTATGGGCTATGGTGACCAATGTAGCTCCTGAACAAATGGCACACGCTTAAAGTCTGAAAACGATTATATTTTGCTTGTTAGAAGCATGATAGTTATTTCCATGAGGGAGTGACAAACAGTGCAGATCCTTATCAGACTGTGTGTGTGCGGATGCACAGTCTGATCTGGATCTACACTTGTCGCAAAACCCATTAGCCCCGTTTTCTCCAGATACAGCCACATATTATTCACCATCTTCCTCATATCAGATGAAATAATTCAAGGTTAAATTAAGTTATTACAGTTTATTTCCGTCCCAAAATGATATAATAAGCCATGCAGAAACATTTTACTCTGGAAAATAACAACAAACGTTCTATGTGCATAATCTCATAGTATTAACCCTACAACATGTATGGACTCTTCATTGCTATTTTCAGACTATTCCAAAATGACATTAATCAGAGGTGAATTTGTAAAAATGGAAAATATTCAGTGAATGTTGAAAAATTAGAAAATATTTGCAAACAGTGTAGATACTGATGAGCCGTCTCATCTGGATCGAGACTATTTACAAACATCGACTTTCTGGTCTGAAGTGGGGTGTGGGTGTTGTATGTGGGGCAAGGTGGGGGTGGTGTGTGTGAGTGTGTGGGTGGGGGGGGGGCTGTTGTTGTAAGGATTAAACATTCACATTGACTTATACTCTAGGCAAACATACACAGTGACAGAACTAAATCTGACAAACTGACTGACCTCCAAAGGTCATCCAATGTTTCAGGGTCAGACATAAATGTAAGGTCAACATTGACCAGACAGATTTATGATAGTGGGGCCTTTTGACCATGTCCTGGAGGGTCGTGCGAGGTCAGATGACCACTGGGGTACATGCCAAGACATCTTTACACAAATTATGTGTGATAATGAGGTTTGACTCCACATAAATTGGCTGGAGACACTGTAATCAGGAGGTGAAATATGGGGAATTTGTAGCTATTTTGGGCGACCAAATTTTCAATGTGGGAAAATTTTCAAATTGTTTCATTGACCCTTCCAACACCACATACCTGTATCGACTTCTTTCTACCAATACGTAAAATTTGGATTCTTCAGATTTTATCCTTATGCTATATACAATACCGTTATACGGCATTATAAAAGCTGGATTTTACGGTTAGTTTAGATAAACATTAGTTTATCCCGCCATGTGTAATGCTAATTAAATGCCTGCAAATCAGGTGTACAAGTGTGTATTATTCACGTATATGAATATTTATGTTTTATATACACAGCTTAAGTAAAGGGCACATTACTCCTCTCCAAATCTCATTAGCTGAGAGAGACTAGAGATTTGACTGAAAGCTTTTTCCAATTTATACGATGCTTGTCTGAAATCGTACAACTTCCCAATTGCAACAAGCATAGATCACCGGATCGCGGAATAAACACGGTCTGCAGTGACGTGTGCCCACAAAATCTTTGCTATTTGATGTTTTTTTCTCAAAATGTTTTCCCTTACAGGGGAAAATATTTTGAGAAAAAAACATCAAATAGCATGTATATTCAAAACAAAAACATCTAATTGGGATCGTAGCTGCGCATGAATTTCATATTGTATATTTCTTCATGGATTGGCTCAATTTATAGCCAATCAGTGATGGCTATTAATGGAAACAACAATTTCCTGCTGGACTGCTGTGAAAGGATTACAGCAATTACATTGTACCAAACCCCAACAAGCTGTGGCTCATCACGCGCACCTGTAGCCGATTTCATCAAAATTGAAACGTATACTCAGCTAGCTAAGTATACTTTACGGGAGTAAGTATGTATTTGTATGAAATGCGATTTTTTTATATTATATATGAGGATTTAAATTATGCAGCATTCATAACTGTATTTATTTCATTATCACTGTCATTGCTTTGATTAGAAAATATTGTATTTCATTATAATAAGAACATAATACATTTATGCATATATTAACAAGAGTTGTCAGAGGACAACGAAGTGCGCCCGGTGGCAGCAAAGGAACCGAGGGCACATTTGAAAACACAACGTGCTGGAAAAGGGAAACAAAATTTATGAGCCATTTACCAGAGCGTGTTAAGGTTTCGAGCGTACAAAGTAGTTGACCTTGACCCTGGGCTTAGCAGAGGTAGAGGACCCTTGGAGCAATGCGTGTGTGAAATATGAAGCAAATCCAAGCAAGGAAACAGAAAATATAGGCCATTTACCTCAAGTGTTAAGGTTTCGGGATGCACAAAGTATGTGACCTTGACCCTGGGCTTAGAAGGGGCGGAACGGACGTGGATTTGCCACATTGCAGTAGAGGACCGTTGGAGCAATGCATGTGTGAAATATGAAGCAAATCCAAGCAAGCAAACAGAAAATATAGGCCATTTACCCGAGCGTTAAGGTTTCGAGATGCACAAAGTATGTGACCTTGACCCTGGGCTTAGAAGGGGCGGCACGGACGTGGATTTGCAACAGCACAGTAGAGGACCCTTGGAGCAATGCGTGTGTGAAATATGAAGCAAATCCAAGCAAGGAAACAGAAAATATAGGCCATTTACCCGAGCGTCCGTGCGTTAAGGTTTTGAGATGCTCAAAATATGTGACCTTGACCCTGGGCTTAGAAGGGGCAGCACTGACATGGATTTGCCACAGCGCAGTAGAGGACCCTTGGAGCAATGCGTGTGTGAAATATGAAGCAAATCCAAGCAAAGAAACAGAAAATATAGGCCATTTACCCAAGCGTCCGAGCGTTCAGGTTTCGAGATGCACAAAGTATGTAACCTTGACCCTGGGCTTAGAAGGGGCGGCACGGACGTGGATTTGCCACAGCGCAGTAGAGGACCCTTGGAGCAATGCGTGTGTGAAATATGAAGCAAAGCCAAGCAAGGAAACAGAAAATATAGGCCATTATAATTTTTGAAGACAGACGGACGGACGGACGGACGGACAGACAGACAAGGGTAACACTAATTCCCTATCCACAATCGTGGTGGGGAATAAAAGAAAATTATTCCCAAACGATTAACCAGCAAAATGAAACTTACACCAATACCATTATGCTGGAATTAGCCATGACAAAAAGAGCCAATTCAGTTTTTGCCTAGTATTATTTAGCATGGCCATGGAGTCAGATACAGATCGGACAATACCATTGCATGCTTCAAATTTTATTTTAACAGTGTAGCCTAAATATAAGAATCACTTCAATTTACCTACTCAATAGCGACCAGTGTAGCCCCGGATCAGACTGTGCGAATGCACAGGCTGATCCGGGGCTACACTGGTCGCAAACTCGGTATGCCTCTTTCAATTATGGTGGGTCACCTTTTATTGAAAGAAAGCTATTCCCAAACGTCCAAGGCAACCAATTGAAAACCTACACCAATACCATTATGTTGGCCCAATTAGCTTCACTACTGCAGACAATCCTTGATACATCAGCATCAATCCCCAATACCGTTTGTCAACGGTTAGTGTGTTTGTTTGTTTGTTTGGTGGTGTTTAACAACCTATCAACAGGAAGATCATTTAAGGCCAATGTGTTTGATCCCGTATTCAACCTGCCGTTTGTGTGTATTTGTTCATTGCACAGCAAGGTACATGATGCATGTTGATGAAAGCAACAGAAAAGTGGCAGCCATTTGGATTTTTACGACAACACAGAGAGAGGGAGAGACGATGTAGCATAATGTTTGTATGTTTGTTTGTTTGTTGGTGTTTAACGGCCTATCAACAGCTCTAAGGTCATTTAAGGCTGGGCCAACGGGTTCAATCCCGTATTCAATGCATCAGAACGGAATATTTATATCCAGACAGCCCTGAAATTAGAATAACCAGACCTGGTGCCAGGTCCATACTACACATATAAGGGGTATAACCAAATTCAACTCTCACATACAAGATTGCCAAAGACATATCTGAGGCCCAAACCAGTCTCCGATCGAGATTCCGGTAAGAATGAATCCCGATCGTTAAATTACCCATCGCATGCTCCCACCTGCCACCCTACCTGCAGCGAGGTACATGATACATGGTGATGAAAGCAACAGAAAAGTGGCGGCCATTTTGATTTTTTGACACCACAGAGAGGGGGAGAGATGATGTGGCACGATGTTTGTGGTGTCATTAGACTTGACATTTGTGCAGAAAAATAAAGATGTGACGGATGTATTATTTACACAAAGCAGTGTGTTATAAAAGTGTGTGGGGTAGTATTGATATGAAGCAGGGTATTATAAAAGTGTAGGAGGTAGTACTGAATGAAACAACGGTAATGAAACAACGGCATTACATATTGTGGGGTAAGAGTTACACGAAACAAGGTATTATAAAATGCATGGGGAAGTGTTTACATCAAGCAGGTGTGTTAGAAAGTGTGTGGGTAAAGTAAAACAGGGGAATTATGTAACGTAACATTTACATGAAGCAGGGGTGCTACAAAAGTCTGCTGGCATACATTTCAAGAAGCTAATACATTGCTTTAAATATGCAGGTATGGTGATATTTCAAATATATAACCCTTACAATGCTGAATTATATTTTGGTGTCTGCTGTTTCTATTTGTCTTATCTACTTCATGTTTTAACAACACTTTAGAATCATTTCCAATGGAAATGATTCTAAAGTGCTGTCAAACCATGTTTTCATTGCGAAAAACAACAATTAGAAAATGTGGTCCGTCAACGCACTTATAGGTGATTTGAGAAACACTTACAAAAACTTCCAAAAAATAAACGGACAGGGTGAAAGCACTAGGGCACCGCCGAACCTGGGTGGGGCCCTAACAACAATTTATGTTTCCCGCATTCTAAGGGTTAAAGCTCTTGGCTTGTATGTTGATATAAGCCGTACACTATTCATACAATATTGGGTGGGGGTTACTGAACACGAAACAAAGCGTATACATTGTACAATAAATAGTGGGTGGGGTAACTCGACAAAGCGGGTGGTACATGGTAGATATACTGAATACAACAGAACTGACCTGTGGAGTTTGAGGTGGGCAGTTCTAGGTGAGACGCTTGTGAACTAGACACTGCTGAAGATATAATAATGGCCGTAGGGCATTTGTGACCATTTGGTTCTGATCATCAAATGCACTCGTACAGTTAATAGATCGATTGATTGACTGATTGGGGTTTTACGTCCATTGAACTTACTAGACACTGCTGAAGATATAATAACAACATTAGTGCATCTGTGACCAGTGTAGTTTCTGATCATCATATGTTGTCATAGATTGGGGTTTTACGTCCAATCAACTAGACATGGCTGAAGATATAATAACGACTTTAGGGCATTTGTGACAAATGTTGGTCCTGATCATTGTATGTACTCATAGATTGATCGATTAAACAGCAAGGTCATATACAGACACAATGCACCTGGGGCCCGTTTCACTAAACTTCGTACGACTAAAACGTTTGTAAGTGCAAATTTAGGATCGTCTGGAAATTTCAATTGATGGATTTACATTTATTGAGCATAGGCTGCATATACAGCCTATGCTCAATAAATGTAAATCCAATAATTGTTTACAAGAAAACAATGTTAATGTGTAATTTACAGACTATCATAAATTTGCACTTACGAAGATTTTAGTCGTACAAAGTTTAGTGAAACGGCCCCCATTATCGGAAGAGCACTGGACATTCAGCACTAATATTACATATAAACAATTTGGCACACAAATTCCCCCGGTGGGAGATTGGAGAAACTACAACAAACTCACACACGGATGGACGCACAGTCCAAATACTATATGCTTCCTGGCTCTACAGAAACTGGGGGGCATAAAAACAGTGAATATCATCATATATTCACTGATGGCGACTAGTGTATGCCAAAATCAGCAAAATGAAACATTAGCAATTGGCTAACAACACATGATTCCCACCACCTCCCCTGTGAACAATGTGACATGTATTATTTCCAATACCAATATTTACGACACAAACCCTACTCAAATCCCACCCCACCCCACCACCCTCACCTGTGGACATGGCGGCCGGGGGCAGCTCCAGCTGGTATGTCGTGTTGTTGGAAGGCACGGACGTAGATCCTGAGTTGCTCGTCGGTAGGTAGTAGTTTGGGTAGTACGCACTGGCTGCAGCCGCCGCGTTGCCATAGCTACCGTAGTAACTGTCCAACCCCTGCAAATGGAAATGAATTGATGTTAAAAAGTGGATATTCATATTATGGATAATAAAATAATTCTAATACAGACACTGTTGCTGCACTCCACATTACATTCAAGTTAAGCTGACAGTGTGAATGTACCGAGGATAACTATACACTTGTCACAAATGCGGCACAACCCTGTTTCTCAGCCACAGGCCCATTTATCATTTTCACAGACACACATCACTTCCCATCGCCCCTGATTCCATGTGGAGCTTTAAATTGGACAAGTGGTGAAAAAAAATTCTCCAATAGATTTCCAGTCTAGCAGCGGCTGGTGATAGGAAATGGCCAAACTGAGGTTTGGAGGTGATAATCTCGTGATAATCTGTATCATTGTATCATACACAGGTTGCACCTGTATGAGGGGGAGTACCATGCATTCAGCACTGAAATTACAATGAATACTTCTAGCACAGGAAAATGAAATAAAAGGATTTACATTCGGAATACACCTTTACGGATATGAAATCTTTTATTTTATAGGAATGAATGGCCTTTTTGTGGAATTTATCGGGGTATAAACTTGGAAAAGTCATGGGAATACTGGATGAAGCGATAAAAAATTACAATTTTCGAAAAAAAAAGAAAAAAAGAATGCCATTCATTCCTTATAATTCCAGCATTTGAAATAAATTCATCATGAAAATGTGTTTATTTTCCGTTTTCTTAAGAATTATTTTAACTGCGCCTCACGGTTACGAAAGTAGTTCGGCATGGGAGTTTACTGGGATATAAATTTTGGACAGAGACTTGCTACGGGCCAATCAAATGTTAGGGAATTGTGTAAATATTTTTGTGCTGGAATTATATTTTTTCTCAATGGAACTATATGTTGCGACCACTCATTTGAACCGTCTCAACGAGATGGTTCAAATGGTGGTTACAACATATACTTCTGAGTGCACAGAAGGAAAATATTTAGGATTATCCGCATTACATCGAAATAAATATATATTTAGCCCTGAAATTGGAATAACCTGACCTGGTGCCAGGTCCATACCACACCAGTCACTTGGCCCCTTCCCTAAAAGGAACAGGATTACGAATAATCGTATTCATCCATTTTAGTACATTGAAGAATTTTTCAGGAAGAATTTGTCCTGGACAGAGTGAACAGAGTCTCTGATCAGTGTCTATGCTGTTCACCATTTTAACATTGTAGACCCTCAGCTGATCAATGATGCTATGACAGTCTTGATTTCAATGCAACTGCAGGATGATTGGATTGTTTCAACTGCCAGAAATCCCGCTCTCTCACGACACACGCGCCACTAATATTGATATGAGTAAAATCCCATCAACAGCTCGTCATATACCGACGTGGTCGGGAAATTGAAAATCACATCCCAGGGATTTCACAACCAGTGACAGCCCATCTGATTAAAGACATATCTGATGCCGTTGTGCTCAACATTCAATAAATTACCCGCCCCTAGAGGGAAATGAAATTTCCCGTATGCCATTCAATAAATTACCCACCCCTAGCCCTAACAACGCTGAATTAAATTTAGTTGTCTGCTGTTTATTTTTTATTTTTCTAAATAAAAACATGCTTTGACAACACTTTAGAATCATTTCCAATGGAAATGATTCTAAAGCGTTGTCAAACCATATAGAAAAGGGCGGTAATTGGCTCTAAGACCATCTCTGGGTATGGAAGGTCTTTCAACTTTTCTTTTTATCATTTATACGACATTTTATACACGAAAAAAGTGTAATATTCAGTAATCCTTTTGCAAAAATGAAGTACGCATTGAATTTGAAATCAGGGGGTACAATATTTTTTACACACAAAGCTTATCTGGAGGGGCTAGCTTCATTGAAAGAATGATCCCGGGCTATAATCAACAATATTCCGATCTGGCTCAATGGCAGCCGCTCACTGGGACCAGATTGACAAACCCATTGTGCAGTTTACCGTGTGTTAAATTGCCCAAAGCATGACAATCATTCCCATCAGCCATTTTTTCCCCGATTAAGTGAAAACCAAATTGAGCCTAAAAGATAAAGCCCGCTACGTCATGTGAAAATTGGGGACATTTTGACAGCAGCTCAAAGCAATTGAGTTTCGCGTAATTGGTGATCATGAACGTTTGACGGTACGGTTCACAAATAATTTCCGTAACATACGATAATGACAGAAAACATGGTTGTGAATTTCAAATTATGGTGAATGTTAACCCTTAGCCTGCTGAATGAAATGTTGTCGTCTGCTGTTTATGTTTTATTTTCGATTTTCCTCATCAAAAACATGATTTGACAGCACTTTAGAATCATTTCCATTGGAAATGATTCTAAAGTGCTGTCAAACCATGTTTTTATTGAGAAACAGGGCAAAAGATAAAGCAACAGCAGACGACAGTTTTCGCGATCAGCAGGCTAAGGGTTAATACAATCCTGTACTGGTGTGGTTGTTAACACAATCCTGTATTTGCGGTCTGGTTGAAAATCTGATTCTCGATAAAGTGTTATGCAGATAATATATCTGGTGTTAAATAGGGTTCAATATTAATTCACATCAAATTTATACGAGCCCCCAGGGTGAACGCAAGATAGTTGAGAAAACGATTTCAAATTATTGATCTAAATTACAGATCTCAAAATAAACACGGGTTACCGATAAAACACTTCCAATTTCATACATGAGCTGTTGTCTTCACTGCGAAACTGTCACTGAAGTATTTGTGACGAAATATGGCTTGTTTAGTAGTTTTTTATCTAGCTATTGATCAGCTGGAACACTTGTGGAGTTGGATAATCATTGAAATAAAGGCATCAAATATATTTACTTTGTTATAAGCAGCATTTGGTAGGCATATGGGTAGAGCCTTAGTTTAACCCGTTCAACACTACAGTCCTCTATAGCAGTGTTTGCAAACAGTGTAGATCCAGATGAGACGGCTCGGACGAGCCGTCTCATCAGGATCTGCACTTTTTGCAAGTAATTTTCATATTTTTTATAGAGAAAAACACACCCTTTCCATAAATAGACTAGTCTGAAAATCATTTTGTGACAATTGGATTGGTCGGAAAATTAACATATCACAGTCCATTCCAGTTATTTAGTGTTCACTACACTTCGTACGACTGAAATGTTCGTAAGTGCAAAATTATGATAGTCTGTAAATTTCACATTAGCATGTGTTCTTGTAAACAATTATTGTATTTACATTTATTGAGCATTGGCTGCATATTTCAGACGTTCCTAAATTTGCACTTACGAACATTTTAGTCGTACGAAGTTTAGTGAAACGGCCGGCCCCCTGATATTTTGAAGGTGTCCCCAAACGAACGATCAATCCCAGATAGGTGGTAAATGACCTGAATAACTTAGTAGGCGTTACGCCATTTTTACTGGTCACCTATGATTATATATGCGGACATTCCCGAACCCTCCCACCCCAGCTGGATTTAGGCGTCATGGAGATGGTTGTCCGTGTAACAATGTCGTAACTTTAACCCATTACAATGCCGAATTAAAATTTGTCGTCTGCTGTTTATTTTTTATATTCCATTTTTCTCATCAAAACCATGTTTTGACAACACTTTAGAATCATTTCCAACGGAAATGATTCTAAAGTGTTGTCAAACCATGTTTTTATTGAGAAAGAAGACAAAACATAAATCGACAGCAGCCGACATTTCCAGCTTTCTAAGAGTTAATGGTAATAGTTGGATTGTCAGTGCAACAATGATTTAACTATTCATCCCATAGTAGACAATGGACGGACACATAGTAGATGATGGAGATACAAATGGTCAGAATTTTGCAATAAATAAATAGAAAGGAATTAGGGAGAACAGTTAGATCACTCCCCTTTTACCGGTAGTCGACAATTTACGAGTACACGTATCATATCCTGCATCATATACCTCAGATTCCAGCATTACACTGATTACTGCTCGGGCTAGATTTGGTAAGACATTTATTTGAAACTGCAACTCGTATTTGGAATAAGCATAGAAGCATCTGAGAACTCAGGGCGGTAAATCTTTTGAGGCAGGGTTCGAAAAATGAGCATTTGAAATCTGGAATAGGCAAATATGCTTAACCCTTTCCCTGATAGACGACTTTTCACGCCTCTGCAGAAGTTGTCTTTTGAAAACATTGTGGGAAAAGGAGAAATTGCTTGTAACAAGCAATTTCTCCTTTTCCCACAATGTTTTCTACTCTATCAGATAATTTAACCATCATTTGACCCAGCATTTGATTCTTTTATTCAGATGTTTTCGATTTGGAAAGAGTCGAAATATCGCAAAACAGGGAAAGGGTTAAGATAACTCGGGATTCAAATGATTTGAGGTAGGGTTTGAAAATGAAAGTGAAAGTGAATGGGTTTACCGTCCCAGCAACAGCTAAGGTCATACAGAGATGTAACCTCGGTCTCGAGTCTCATCCGAAAGAGCAATTGGTAGGGTTTGAAGCTGATTAAACATTTAACAGTAGAATGTGACAATGTCTAGCTACTTACCGGTTGTGGGTAGGCTGTGAGAGCAGCTGTTGTTGTGTTGGAGGACGTGGAATTGCCAAAACCACCTGCAAGAGAAAACAGGAGAAAGGTGGTTTTTTGTACGGTACTTTTTTATTTTATTAAAATTATTTCAGCATACACTTGATGCGACGTGAAATCGGATTTATGAGGCGTGTTGTGTATACAGCACAGTACGCGACACAAATGAACAGGTGTTAAGAAATGCACTTGAACTTGGTATGTTTTTTTTTCTGGCAGTCGTGTTCGGCAATTATCTCTCTACTATAATTGTTAAAACCTATGTAGGAACGTTTTGCTACCATATTTTAGTAAACAAATGCAAATAAAACTAAGATTGCCATATTGGAACGTTCTACGTTACACAAATCTAACACAATCGTATGCAACGTGTTTACATCGTTGCCTAAATTATGCAAACAACATTTTTACAACATAAAACATTGAGTGTTTAATGTTCCATTTAGTGTGGTGTAAATTGTCGGTCGTATTGAAACGTCTGCAGGTGTATAGAGATGTGTGATGTTTTTACTGTGACATTTATAGGGTGCACAAAAAATTAATTTGCAGCAAGATGGAATTTATGTTTGTAAAATACTGGGTGGAAGCTCAAATCGAACATAGAATAAAGGCTGTTGAAAATTAATTAGTTGATTCTTGTACAAATTTTGGAATAAAGTAGGGAGGATTTTTTGTTCTTTATTATTGAAATCGGTGAACAAATTTTGGAATAAAACTCTGTATAAAACTAGTGAAGACAAAATTATTTCTATATTTGTTTTTAAGATAATAATATGTAACAAATGTAGTAAAAGTTAGCATTTTCGTTTTTGCCTAAGCAATAATGAGACATGCCATGTGATTTTGTATCTAAGAAATTGTGCGCTATTTCAGGATTTTTTTTTACAGAGAGTGTGATATTTTCTGTACATGACGTCGAAAGTGGACAAAATGTTCAAAGGAAATGTAGAATTCTCAGTTGAACTATCTCTAACTTACCATAGAATGGTTGGCCGGGCTGGTTGAAGTTTGCACCATAACCAAGGTAATTTGGCGAATTCATCTGCGAGTTCTTTATTGGCTTAACTGCAACAAAGAAATAAGGATTTTTATTTTTACACTCATTTTCTTTTGTGTCTATTTGGCTACCAAGTTCAGTGTATTCTCTCCTGGATCGACTGCAGAATAAATAACCGATCACTTGTTACTGAATTAATTTTTCTCTCAAAATTCTCATTTTTATCTTATCCTATGTATACTTATGTGCATATTTAAAATTATAAAAAAAATATACTCCCAATTTGTTGATGTTTATATTCACTGCTAGAATGCAGAGAGCTACTAAACTACAAATCATACACTTTTTATGAAAACAAATAAGTACATATTTCTCCACCTAGTGAATCTCACACAATTTTATCAAAACAAATCACATACATTTCTATCCATATATTGTTTATGTTGACATGGGCTTTTCTGTCTGGCGGGATCACACAATTTATGTACCAATGAATATATATTCCCCCAAATGGGAAGTGTGCATTTTATCAGATCATAAGAGCATTTCCTATACTAAATACAAGCAGGGGTCGACACTCACAGTGTCTTGGGATCCTGAGGACCCCTGTTGTGAAGGAGGAATCCCGGAACTTTCAAGAAAATCCCATTCAACAGATGAAAAAATCGGGATGTCTATGCTGCGGAATCCCTGGCAAAAACGTTAGTGTTAAACCCCGAGAAGCCAGCCATAGTGTGTAAACCATCATCTGTATGAACAGCTGCATCTTTCCTTGACCATAGACAGTGAAGCCTCTCTGAACCGGACACCCTGGGGAATGGGTGTCCGGTTTAGAGAGGTTCCACTGTGAATCATGTATAACTGAGTTACCCTCTCTAAAGAAATAATATCTTAAATTATCTTATCATATATGAACACTGCAAGACACAAGTATGTGCTTTGCAATCATGAAAAGACTATATACCCCAGGGTGTTCAGTTTAGAGAGGCTCCACTGTGACTTGTGTATATGATCACTGCAAGACACGAGTATGTGCTTTGCAATCATGAAAAGACATCATATCCCCAGTGTGTCGCGTTTAGACTGTGATTCAAGTAATGAACACTGAAAGACACGAGTTTGTGCTTTGCAATCATGAAAATAGCTATGAAACCATCCAAATTACGATCACTGAGTGTCCGGTTTTAGAGATAATTTTTTTTACCATATTATAAATTAGTTAATTGGCCGATTTTTAATATGAAAATCAAATACAAATTTGGGGTGTAGACTAAAACTTGGGTTAGTTCACAACATGTTTAACCCTTTCCCTATTTTGCGATATTTCGACTCTTCCAAATCCAAAACATCTGAATAAAAGAATCAAATGCTGGGTGAAATGATGGTTAAATTATCTGATAGAGTAGAAAACATTGTGGGAAAAGGAGAAATTGCTTGTTACAAGCAATTTCTCCTTTTCCCACAATGTTTTCAAAAGACATCTTCTGCAGAGGCGTGCAAAGTCGTTTCTATCAGGGAAAGGGTTAATATGAAAGTCAAATAATACAAGTCTAGGGCTTAGACTACAGCTGAGATTCATTCACACCATGTCTAGAACACGACACACCTGTAACTGTGTGGGTCAAACACCTCAATGATCTGCCTATATACTTTATGTGACAATGTCCAGACCAATATATAGGAAAAGTGGATTTATGGAATCTGAGGTCTGTCTTGTCTGTTCATGAGATAAACTGTTTTATTTTATATATCATGGAGCTGTGACAAGAAATTGGTGCATCCGTGTGCATTAACCCTTACTAACTCCAGTGGAAATGATTCTTATGTGCTGTCAAAACCATTTTTTTGTCAAGAATTAAAGCAAAAATGAAAAACAGCAGACGGCCATTTCCGTCAACAGCGTAGGAAGGGTTAACTTTTAATGACATATTATATAAATCAAAGGATTTTCTTTTCTATTTTCACAGAAATAAATTTAATTTTCTTTACAAAATTGTTTCTAAGATTATATCTGATAGCTTGCATGTATTTTGGACATTATTCCTGTTCCATAACAAATTAAAATGCACAAATCACAAAGGCAGCAAAATATGCACATACATTTACAATATAGGAATGAATGGCATTGTTGTGGAATTTATCGGGGTATAAACTTGGAAAAGTCGCGGGAATACTGGACGAAGCGATAAAAAAGTACAATTTTCGAAAATTACATTTTTTTTATTTTTTTCCCCAAAAATTGTAATTTTTTTAAGGCCTCGTCCAGTATTCCCGCGACTTTTCCAAGTTTATATCCCCGATAAATTCAACAAAAATGCCATTCATTCCTTATAATTCCAGCATTAGAAATAAATTCATCAAGAAAATGTGTTTATTTTCCGTTTTCTTAAGAATTATTTTAAATGCGCCTGACGGTAGTTTGGCGTGGGAGTTTACTAGGATATAAATTTTGGACAGAGACATGCTACGGACCAATCAAATGTTAGGGAATTGTGTAAATATTTTTGTGCTGTAATTATTTACAAATAAAAGTGCACAAATCAGCTTTGTGCTTGGCAAAATACAATTTATAATGCAAATCACGGTATACACCAGCCGTAAAGACACAGATAAACTCTTTTTTTCCCCACCACAAAGTTTCTCATCCCGATATTCATTAAAACTTCATTCTTCCTTTATTTACTCTATTCAAAGGCACCGGCCACTTACATCTCCAATCCTTCCGCAAATTTATACGCTAATTTCTGCATTAACTGATCGGGACCTTATCTTATGGATATATCATGACTTATCACCATCATCCCTGGTCATTTGGGCTGTGATAGGGCGAAAACTGGACTTACTAAGGGGTGATGCGATACCAATTGAAGAAATTGTGCTTAACCATTTCACCCCTAAGTAACTGGAATGGAATTTGATTTGTTAATTTTTCAACCAATCCAATGGTCACAAAATGATTTTCAAACTAGTCCATTTATGAAAAGGGGGTGTTTTTGTTCTCAAAACTATGAAAATTAATTGTAAAAAGTGCAGATCCCGCTGAGACGGCTCGTCACGAGCTGGCTCAATTGGATCTACAGTTTTTACCAATACCCCTATACAGGCCTGTGGTGTTGAAAGGGTTATTTGTGGTTGGTCTAGCTCCTGTATGTTCATGTAGCCTGATAAGGATATTAACTATTTGTTTAACTCTTTGCATGCTGGGAAATTTGTGGGCTATAAATAGTTCAAAAATAGCAGACGACAGTTCATTATATTTTCTTTTATTTATCCCTATAAACATCATGAATATGTCTTGAATTTCATTAGAATTGAGTCCAGGACGCAATTATGAAATTTCGAGACATATTTACAGACTGAAATAAAACATAGACTCCTAATTCGTTTGGCGGACGCTAGCATGCAACGAGTTAATGTATGTTTCAATGACTGAATGGCGATCTGGGTCAACACTGTTCGCAAAGGCGAATGTCAGAATGTTCGTGAAGCCTAATTAGGATTTAATTTGATTTAAGCATGACAGTATTTTTCGGTCTGATCTGGAACAGTGGAGCTCCTGATTAGCCGGCACCCTCGCGCATTTTGACAACAGCACAAAACTGATTGTTGATCGACACTAAATAAGAATTTTTACTGACTGAAGGGTGAAAACTGAAAACGCTAACCACACTATGTAACACAGACATAATTATATGATATGATTTTAGAGTGTCTCGTAAGTCAAAACTGGCTGGCAATTTCAATAGGGGTGACACTATAATAAACAACACTTTACTTTACTTTTATAAGCTGGTCTGACCAATCATTGGTTGCCAAGGCAATAAGCCAGTTTTCGTCCACTCCGGGCCAAGTCCTAAGATTGATGTCCACAACCCAGCCTCGGTGATTTTATCACACCACGGTGATTTTATCACACCACGTTCATTTCACGAGGTACAATAACTGTCAGCGATCTAAATCTACAAACACTTTAAATTCGAAAGAAAAATTAGAAATTAACTTAAAAACTGTGTCGCTCAAGTGATTTATTTGTGTCGGTCGGGTGAATTATATTTGATAATCGGTAAAGACTATCTACGGCGGTCGCGAATTTCCGCTCCATCTTCACAGTGTTGCCTTGTCATCGCACAGTGGACGGTCTATTCATGTTCAACGTAGCGATGCAGGTACATCCATTGTGGATGGTCCCATAAATACAAGTCACAAGATTAACCCCTACCACACCGAAGTAAATGTTGTCCCAGAATTTAAGTCCTGATTTTAACCACTACCACACCGAAGTTTTGTTGTCCATTGTGGACGGACCCATAAATACAACAGTCACAAGATTAACCCCTACCACACCGAATTAAATGTTGTAATACAAGTCTTGATTTTAACCCCTGCCACACCGATTTGTTGTTGTTGTTGTTGTTGTTTGGATTGTCCCGTCATGATTTTAACCCCTACTACACCAAATTATATTTTGCTGTCCACAGGAAGTCCCTAACACACTGAAGTAAATTGTATTATTAACCATTTCACCCGCAAGTAAAATGATTTTCAGACTAGTCCATTTATGAGATGGATCCCGATTAGACGGCTCCGGCTCATCTGGATCTACAAGTTTTGTCCAATACCACTACACAGGCCAGTGTTGTTCAAAGGGTTAATAATACAACAGTTAAAATTTTACCCCTACCACCAGAAGACTGTTTTGTTGTCCCGTAGTATAAGTCACAAATTTACCTCTTCGCATTAATTTAACCCTTAGTATTAAATTTTATCATCTGGGCCCAGTTGCTCAAAACCTCTGTTAGCTTAACAGACTGTTAAATCCTTAGCAATGCTAAGGATTTAACAGTCTGTTAAGCTAACAGAAGCTTTGAGCAACCGGGCCCAGTTGTTTATTATTTATTTGTTTCCATTTTTGCATGCCTCCAATGTTCAGGCTGAAAAAAATGCTGTCGTCCAATAACAAACACTTATGACTTCAAACATACCAAGCTGAAGGTCATTTTGTCATCTCATATAAATTTTATCATCTACTGGTAATTTATATTTTAGGCCATTCTTTGCATCACAATGTTTTATAGGTGTCACATATTCCACAAACATTTAAAAAATACTCCACACGTACACATAATGCTCCATTGATTGAAACTCGCAATATTGTAGTCCGCTGATTTTAAATTTTAATTTTAACTACCATCACAGGAAAGCATTTTTTTTTTAAACATCACATGAGATTATTCATTGAGGCATGAATTATCCAATGTTGTAAGCGATAATAATGTAATGCACCAGGCATACATGTACACAACATAATGAAACAATATACCCAGTATTACCCAATTATTTGCCAGATACAATTACAGTAGTATGAAAATTGAGATTTTTTTTCGGAATTTTCTTCATTTCTCAATAAAACTATATGTTGTTACCACTCATATGAACCGTCTCGTCGAGACGGTTCATATGAATGGTAACAACATATACTTTAGAGAAGAAATAAAGAAAATGCAGAGAAAAAAATATCTCAATTTTCATATTACTGTAATTGTTTTTTTAATTGTAGATTTTTCGAGACGGTTCATATGAGTTGTAACAACATATAGTTTTATTGAGAAATAAAGAAAACAAGCAGACTTGTTTTCAATAAAATGTATTGTATCCATACACTTCAACGGGTTAAGTTAGGTGTCTACCCTTACAATACTGGATTAAAATATTTCATTTCTTTTTTTCCTTGATTTACCTCGTCGCTTCCGAAAGAGTAAAGAGATGGAAATTCTTTGAAAGTATTTTTTCAATCCCGAGGCGGGAATTGAAGCCACAACCTTAATGCAGTTCAATGCTCTAAACACTAGACTATCAATCAAGCCATCGCTTGGGGTGATAAAAAAACTAGATGACCGCGGCCCGCATGTCGAGCCCTCCGAGGCATTTGATATATTCAAAATGCGGGCGTAATTTGTTTTAAAAAGTAATTTGGCCTTAACATTGGGCACAAGGGCCGCACGGGTTGGGCATAAAATAAAAATATGCATGATGATAAAGACACGTGTGAAGTTTCGAGGGAATTGGTGAAGTGGTTTCAGTGTTCTTAAAAACTTTACCTAAATCCAAAAAAATTGAACCGCACGCACGTACGTATGAACGCCAATGTGCCGACTATATCGCGCTGTCCGCAAGCGGGCGCGACAAAAATGTAAATGTACTCACTATCTGTGGTCGGGTATGTGTTCATGTAGCTCTGTGTTGCGGGATTTCCGCTGTATAACGCGCCGAACGACGCCGAGTTCTGGAACGCCTGCATACTGCTGGTGGGCGGAGTGACGCTGCCTGTCGCGGGGTCAGAGCTCGTATCTGTGGGCGATGTATTCGTGTCCGGCGATTCGTCGTTGGTCGACGATGCTATTACTGGCACTATGTGCGGGTACTGTCGTGCACTGGGGAACAAAATGGCGGAAAGTTAAATTCAAATCAATATATTTATTTATTGATTTAGTGGTGTTTACGGCTTGTCAACGGCCAAGGTCATTTTAGGCTGGCTTAACATTGTCGAATCTCATATTTCTCCGGTATAAATAGATGGTAAATTCACATCAAATTATAATTGACTCATAACAAGAGCTGCCCAAGTATAGCATATTTTTTTATTTGTGTATATTTTCATTCTTTTATATTTTTTTTAGATATTCTTGTACGTTTTTCAACACTAATTTTGAGATTCTACTGTTATATTTTCATTATTATTATTATTTTTTGTTTTAATATTCTTGTGTTTTCTTTTAACACAAATTGTGAGAGTTTATTAATTGATTGTCTGTGATTTCACTTTGCCTGAAATGGAAGAGCGTTTCTTACCTGTTGAGCAAATTTGCAACGTAACTGGGATTTTGAAGGTTCTGGAGTTGTTCTAGGGTCTTGGTAGGGTCCGCTGGAATGAGATAACATAATATGCTGTATATACATGTACTTGGCGTTCACAGTGCAATAAGACGCTGTATTAACCCTTACTACGCTGAATTAAATTTTGTCGTCTGCCGGAAAAGTATTATTTTCAATATTTCTCGACAAAACCCTGTTTTGACAGTGCGTGAGAATCGTCTCCACTGGAGACGATTCTCATGTGCTGTCAAAACAGGTTTTTGTCTCCAGCATAGTGAGGGTTAAAAATCATAACACTAGTGTAATATGTACCCGAGAATGATACAGAAAATGTGATTTTGAAAAAATAATCCGTAAGTCTCTCATTATATAAATATATTAATATTAATATTATATATTGTCATGTGATTTTTTCCCCGTCACCTGTGGAAAATACACTATGTTACCAGTACAGATTAACCCTTACTATAAAGCTGAATTAAATGTTGTCGTCTGCTGTTTATTTTTTATTTTCCAAGTTCATCAACAAAAAAAAACATAGTTTGTCAGAACTGTAGAATCGTTTCCAAAGCTACTTGTGGCCAATGAAAAAGCTCAGAATCGTTTAAGTCCTTTGAACATGGAACTATAATATTTAACCCTTTCACCCCTAAGTAACTGGAATGGATTTTGATATTTTAATGCTGCAACCAATCCAGTTGTCACAAAATGATTTTCAGACGAGTCCATTTATGAAAAGCGGTTGTTTTATTTCTCAAAAATAAGAAAATTACTTGCAAAAAGTGCTGATCCTGATGAGACGGCTCATCATGAGCCGGCTCATCTGGATCGACACGTTTTGCCAATACGACTATACAGGCCTGTGGGGTTGAAAGAGTTAAACAATATTTATTTAAATAGTATAACATATATGCATCAAAACTATTTGCTTTTGGAAATCCCTCTTCACTTTTCTCATTCACAACTACATGTGAGATGGTTCAAATGTGTTGTCACGATATATCGTCAATGAAAAATAAGAAGAGAAAAAGAAACTATTTAAAATTGAATTTGATTTCAATCTAATTTCTGAAAGGAAAACAACTAGAAATAACTAAATATGCCTGTTTAGGAAGTTGCATTGAAATCGAGTCATTTAGCCCTTTAACCCGCAACAATTCCCCACGGTTTGGGTTACCTACAATTAAACAAATGTTAACGACTGAAAAATAAAACACGCAATGTTACGCATAACATACATAATTACACGAAATAGTCAAAACTACTGTATGTCATATTTCCTGCTACGGACTATCGATTTCAAATTTTACAAGTAATCTTTTGTGGGGTTAGATTGAAGTTAAAGGTGATACTTCATTTGTGACTGATAGCTGCATGTGACGCTGTATTGCCGTGATCAGCTGACGTTCAGCCGGGTCGGCTTTCAGTCCGGGGTCGAATGCTGATTCACTGTGATGTAACAATCAACACGCAATAACTGATGGCCATAGAGTATATAGAATATATAGGGGCGGGGCTTGAATATGTCTAACTTTCAATACCTTTCGCTGAAGGATTTTGCATATTTGAGGATCGAGCTTAATATAATTTCTTTTTAAATACATATTATAATTATATGTTATATATATATATATAATTTTGAATTTGCATGCTATATTTTTATGAACAACGGAGTCTGTCATTATACATGTAATTAAATAATCGAGACATATTTGTTTACACATTCTTTTAGCAAGTATAATCAAAATCAGTTAATACTGAAGTTTTAAATTTCAAGTACACAACATGTGAGTCTCAGATTTACCTATATTCAGCCTGCAAAACAACCGCTTGGTAGTTTTGTTTGTTTGTTTATTGGTGTTTACTGACCTATCAACAGCTAAGGTCATTTAAGGATGGGGCGAACATGTTCAATCATATAAGAGGTATAACCAGATTCAACTGTCACATACAAGAAAGCCAAAGAGGTACATGCGAGTCAAACCAGGTCTCTGGTCAGGATTCCGGTAAGAATAAATCCTTATCGTTAAATTACCCATGGCATGCTAAGGGGCTTGTTCCACTGACCCTTTCAATTTTGAAGTTATTATAGGAATGAATGGCCTTTTTGTGGAATTTATCGGGGTATAAACTTGGTAAAGTTGCGGGGAATACTGGACGAAGGCCGGAAGGCCTCGTCCAGTATTCCCGCGTCTTTTCCAAGTTTATATCCCCGATAAATTCCACAAAAAGGCCATTCATTCCTTATAATTCCAGCATTTGAAATAAATTCATCAAGAAAATGTGTTTATTTTCCGTTTTCTTAAGAATTATTTTAACTGCGCCTCACGGTTACGGAAAGTAGTTCGGCGTGGGAGTTTACTGGTATATAAATCTTGGACAGAGACTTGCTACGGGCCAATCAAATGTTAGGGAATTGTGTAAATATTTTTGTGCTGGAATTATTCATGTTTGATTTTTACATATAAAATTATTTCAATTCAAAGTACAGTTTGTTGTATACAAGGCCAGATGACAAAACTCGCCGGAAGGGAAAATGAAATGGGTCAGTGGAAGAAGGGGGCTAACTCCATGAGGGAGTTAGCCCTCTTCTCCCACTGACCCATTTCATTTTCCCTCTGATGAGTTTTGTCATCTGGCCTTCTTCCGCGGGTCCCTTCAATTAACTTAGGCCTATAACCTTGCTATACATCTTTGCGAAAACTCTAAAGCACAAGTGAACACCATAAAGAAAAGTAAACACTTCAGGCGCCGCCCATACCATACTCACTACACATGCAGTGTTAGTAATTAAATGGCTACCATTTTACAAATACAGGAACGTATTGCTGTCCATTTCTCACAATTTTCTGTTCCATTTTAAATAACAAAATCATGTTTTGGCCGCAAATAAAGACACACACAGCAAAGAATATGATATAAAAAAAATAAAAAATTGATGCAACATGTTCCAAAGATATTTGTTTACAGTGTGTTATCAGTTATATCACGCCAAAGTACACGACATGTTTGATAAATGGGCTATTCTTTCATCATTCCCAAAAGCTGAAAGCCCAGGACAGGCCAACTAGAAATTAAGATTGATTACAATATTGATGGTACTGATGACTGATGATTGATTGATTGATTGATTGATTGGATTGTCTGACTGGGGCTTAACAAAAATGTCTAGTATCGATCAGGGGCCCGTTTCACTAAACTTTGTACAACAAAAATGTTCGCGAGTGCAAAATTATGATACATGAACAATGTTTTCTTGTAAACAATTATTGGAATATACACTTATTGAGCATAGATTGCATATGCAGCCTATGCTCAATAAATGTAAATCCATCAATTTCAATTTCCAGACATTTCTAAATTTGCACTCACGAACATTTTAGTCGTATGCAGCCTATGTTCAATAAGTGTAAATCCATCAATTTCAATTTTCAGACATTTCTAAATTTGCACTAAGGAACATTTTAGTCATACAAAGTTTAGTGAAACGGGCCCCAGCAACTGAATGGATAGAACTAGCACTGTGCACTATATAGAAATAAATGAACAATGCCAACGTGCACATAAATCAACAACTAAACTAAACATACAAATTAGTCACAATGATGGATTGATACTGCAAAGGATTATTTACCTTCAAATGCAAATGATTGTCTATCTACATGATAAATAGATCCCACAATCTGACAAAACCAGGCTTATACGTGGCTGTGACTGGAGAAATGGGGCTTATGGGATGCCTGTTTACGATTTTGCATGTTAGAAGCTGATGGGTGTTTCATTGATGGAATGGCGAACAGTGCAGATCCTGATCAGACTGTGCGGATGCACAGGCTGATCTAGATCTACACTGGTCATAAAAACCCATAAGACCCATTTCTCAAGTCACAGACATATATCATTCCGAACAGAATAGACCATGCTTATAGATACAAGCTGAAAAATCACTATTTTTCGCTAAAATGTTTCAACTTTTGCATGTTTTGCTGATCAAATAACAGTGAAGATCCACACCAAACTGTGTAGATGCGCAGGCTGGTTTGGGTCTTCGCTGGTCACAAAAGCAATAAGCCTGTCAGATTTTGTCGCATATATGCAATTGTGCTCTATTGTTATAACTTGAAACACTGAAATCATGCCCGTTTTAAATCTATTGTGAAAACGCAATCGTGCGAGCGAAATGCTGCATAATGCAGATGGACAGAAACAAATGAACATGTTAAAATGCATTCTGTGTAAAGAGACTGCAATTTATTGCTTTTCCTCCCATGGGATTTTAGCTTAGTTCTGTTTTTTTATGGCAATTTGAAGCCGTAACTTTACTGATATTCTGCTATTAATGCATGTCTGATAATAATTAATTACAATGTATGTTATTCGAATATGATTAATTGTAATTTTAATTGACTGTTAACTTTGTGAAATGCTTGAAAAGAATAATCGTTTACAAATTGAACATGTCTATCAATTTTCCGTGTTCATGGAATTCTACCATATGCCGAGCTATATAAATCCAACAATTTCTTATACAATTGCATTGATTTAAATACGTTAAAATCAGCACAGGAAAAGAATAATTTTGCAAACATTGTCTAACGATACAATTTTGTTCAGAAATATTTTTATATGCTTGTAGAAAATGATTCACCATTTGCTAGAAGATGGACTGGACAAGTTTAATAAATATCATATTAACTCTTAGCATGCTAGCGGCGGATATGCGAAAATATCCGCCAAACAAATTAGGACTATGTGTTTTGTTTCTCCCTGTAAATATGTCTTGGAATTTCATTAGAATTGAGTCCTGAGGACTCAATTCTAATGAAATTCCAAGACATATTCATGATATTTACTTACAAGAAGAAATAAAAGAAAATATTTGTGTCCGCTAGTTTTGAACTATTTATAGCCCACAAGTTTCCCAGCATGCAAAGAGTTAAATCATCACTCATGTAAGATCCTCTACACATGTACACAACCACCTGCGTTAATCTTGGCCAGAATATCAACCTATCTGATCATCTATTGCCAATTTCAACTCGCTATCAATTAAGCAGCTTGCGAATAAAATGTTCGTAAGTACAAATTTAGGATCGACCGGAAATTTCAATTGATGGATTTCCAATTATTGAACATGGGCTGCTAAATGGAAATCCAATAATTGTTTACAAGAAAACATTGTTAATGCAAAATTTATAGACTATCATAATTCTGCACTTACAAACATTTTAGTTCTGCGAAGTTTAGTGAAACGGCCCCCTGATCTGTAGCCCAGCTCAGGCACAGCCAATTCAAGCTGTTTGATTTCAAGCAGAATATTTGAGAATTTTGAAAGAAAGAACTGTACAAATATTGGAAAAATGAGCCCAGAAGGTCATGGTATTCCGCATTCAACAAGCTCAAAAGCAAAACTAGCATTCAAACAGTAACATCAACAGAACAGGACATATGTGGCGACATGTGACTGGAGAAAAGGTTCTTATTGACTTTGCGACCAGTGTAGATCCAGATCAGACTGTGCATCCGCACAGTCTGATCAGGATCTGCACTGTTCGCCATTCCATTCCATGAATAAAACACCCGCCATGCTTCTAACACTTCAGCAAGATAGACAATTATCCGGCTACAGGGGAATGCTATTTCATCATGACCTACACGCGTCACAAATCCGATAAGCACCATTTGTCCAGTCACAGCCACATAGATGGTCATGCGGCAGGCAGGCACACTACATCAGGCACCTGTACCAGAAAATTGAAGACACGTAAGCAGTTCCAGGGGGATCGTAATTATCTCCCCTGGCGAGAGCGGCGACGCACCCGAACTGGTTCCAGATATCTCCGGCGGTTTTATCGTTATCACTGAAAATTTGAACGGCGTGAAAACGGTCAAAGTACAGCCCGGGTGGTAAATCAGTGTGTTCACTACGCAATCTGAAAATCACATTGCTGTGAGTATTCTGTACTCCCACCCACTTGTAATCAATGAGTATTCTGCTAAAATAAGTGTAAAATACGCCAATACGTACTTTATCTACAGCTCTGCAGGAATATGTGCTACTCATATTCTCTAAAATACCATACTATACTATACAGAGCTCCAGTTAAGGTGTAATTTGTTAAATTTGTGGTGAAATTTTCTTATTTCTTCACCAAAACTGGCAAGTTGGGAGTCCTTTAGAATCGTCTCATTGAGACGATTCTAAAGCACTCCCAACATGCCATTTTTGATAGAGAAATAAGAAATTTGTCCCCAAATTACGCACCTTAACTGGGGCTCTGTACTATACCAGAGTATCTGCTTTAAAGAGACTCCACTGTAATTTAACCCTTTCACCCCAAAGTAACTGGATCAAACTTGCCCATGTTCGTTTTCAGACTATTCCATTTATTAGAAAGGGGCATTGTTTTTTTGAAAATAATAAAATATATGCAAATGGTGCAGATCCTGATGAGACGGCTCGTCATGAGCCGGCTCATCTGGATCTACACTGTTTGCAAACACCGCTATAGAGGACTGTAGTGTTGAAAAGGTTAACACACACATATAGGTTTCTGTGTTTTTTACGTTTACAAAAGAAAAACTACAGTTATCCCATCCCAATTAAAAAACCCTCAGGGTTTCCAGGTGTCGGGATTAGCAAGACTTCACTGCACCACACTATACCCCAATCCCCTAAGACCCCCACACCCTGCCCACATTAATTTCCGAGGAGGCAGGCGATTCACGATTCACGGCTCCATAAACAATAGTTCATCAGACACCACATGTGGCCTACACAGATTTACGCACAACTTAAAACCACAATACGCAAGCTGTTTTATCATCTGAAATATTTCAATCAATTCTTCGGGATCTGCCACTGAAGAAATTGTTGTTCTATAAAAAAACAATGAGAGATATTAGCGCGTGTAAAATCAATGCAGCACGTAGAACCTTTGACCCATTCCATGCGAAGAAACAATCAACTGAAATGACGTAGTCAATAATTTTAATACAGCATGTTTCAGTTCAGATAATTATTGGAGCCCGTAGAACTGGCAATTCATTCTGCACGTCCCAGACCATATTAAAACCTGTCCATGTCAATAAGCCAATGTTATTTGTTCATTTCGTAATGTGACAAATAAATATTGCCGAGGATTTCAAATTTCGAGAAAGCTCCGAATATTAACCAGGCGAGGGAATCGGGGATCATTGATGAATCACAGTAAATTACGAAACTGTGATCAGAAACAATTTTCCCCGAAGCGTGCTCAAGATCAATTAGAAGAAAAGAGACTTGGATTAGATGTTTGTGGCTGTGACTGGAGACATTTGGCTTACAGAGCTTGTGACCAGTGCAGCCCCTGATCAAATAGCACACTCCTGTAGCCTGATAACGATCTGTATTGCTTGTAAGACGAAACAGGCGTTTCATTGAAGGAATTGTGAACAGTGCAGATCCTGATCAGACTGTGCGGATGCACAGGCTGAGCTGTATCTACACTGGTCGCAAAACCCGTAAGGCCCATTTCTGCAGTCACGGCCACGTTTCACAAGGCGCTATTTATCAACTGTCATTCCTAACGAATAAGTTGTTCGAAAAAAATTACGAGTCCGACAATATGTCTCCAAAAGAAGACCACAGATAGAAAATTGCCACAACAGTGTTTGCAAGCTGTTGTTTCGGCAAGAAAACGTCGCCAGTTCGGATATGACAATTCTGAATTCGGAAATGAGATTTTATTCAACGATCACTAAAGAAATCGCCACCCTATGAAGAGCAGAACGTGTGAATCAATTTCCAAACAATGTCAAGTTTCGAGTACGCCACTTCAAAAACATGAAAGAGGTCTGGCTTATAATAACCATCGGGTGTGGGTTAAAATATGTGCGTAAACGCCTTACTATTGTGTGACGAGACAGCGATACCCGTCGTTTTCCACTTAATACACAGAAACACATTCTAATAAGATCAGATATTAGAACTGTATGTCAACAGAAGATACAGATGTCTAAGCAAGATATTTAATACTGAAAGGCAGCGTGAAATGGTAAACACATAGCTTGTATTAGACATAAGTGAACATTAAAGAAGCTTAAAGTGGACATAGAGCAATTGTTGTTTGAAAATAAACTGAATTGAAGTCTGCAAGCAGACATGCAATGTAAATAGAAATAAGAATATACTTTCACTAAAGATAGACATACAGTGGAACCCAGAGCTCAAGTTAAGGTGCGTAATTTGACCAACTTGGGGTGAAATTTTGTTATTTCTTCATCAAAAATGGCAAGTTGGGAGTCCTTTAGAATCGTCTCATTGAGACGATTCTAAAGCACTCCCAACTTGCCATTTTTGATGGAGAAATAAGAAATTTACCTCCAAATTACGCACCTTAACTGAAGCTCTAGGAACCTCTCAAAAGAGATTTTCCACTGTAAATCAGGCATGGGACTATGCCAAGGTATGCGGCGGTGCATCAAATCTAAAGTTTGTTTTTCTTGAGTCTCATTCAAGTTTCAGTACTTTCAGATCAGACATGTAGAAGACTTCAGAGTTTTATATCATACAGTATAAATGAGTATTTAAAAGACTTTCAGTGGACATAAAGTAACATCAGAAATATAAATAAAACACAATTGTGTATATGCTGTCTAAATGGATATTTAGAAGACTCAGTGGGCATAAAACACAGACTGCAGTCTAATTATGACAGTGGACATAAAGCAACATCAGAAATATAAATAAAACACAATTGTGTATGTGCTGTCTAAATGGATATTTAGAAGACTCAGTGGGCATAAAACACAGACTGCAGTCTAATTATGACAGTGGACATAAAGCAACATCAGAAATATAAATAAAACAGAACCTACAATCTAAATGAATATTTAGAAGACTATCTGTGTAAGTAAATGAATAACAAGACTGGAATGATTTATTATCTGTATGATAATTCATCATTATTACAGCAATTGTTAGGTAATCTCGACAGTGTATTCAACATTGTTATGTCAATATCAAGCCCGTCTTTCATCTGGGCTTCAAAGACAGGCTTAGATGTAATTTAAAATAGTCCATACTTTGATAAACTCTACAAAGGATTTATTAATATTAATGTAAACATTTAATTTGATTTGGCTATGATAATTCTGGTGTATGAATAGTTGAATAATTACAATCTAAACAAGACAGAAAAGCTCGAAAAAACAATTCTGACGAAAAGCTCGAAAAAATGCAAAAGACAATTCTGACGAATTATTTATTTGTCGGGAACAGTGCAGACCCTGATCAGACTGCGCAACAGCGCAGTCTGGCCAGGGTCTTCACTGTTCCAGGTCATCACCACACCAGAGTCACTTAGCCCACACCCTAAAAGTAATAGGATTAGTACTAATCAGACTACTTTTGTATAACCAAATTCAACTCTCAAGGAACAAGAGTCAAAAATGAAATGTAGGATGAAGCCCATCGTTAAATTTACCCACCACATGCTCCCACACAACCACCCAATGGTCGGAGATGAATTAAGTCTGGATTCACCAAATCGCAACTCCACACACAGCGCATAGTTAATGAATATGTCAAGACGAAAAATACAACTTCAGCCGATATCAAACTGAGCATATTAATCTTACTCAGAAATATTGTCAACATTATGCATTCGAAATAAAGGGATAATTGATTGACAAAGACTTTGGTGTTTATGTAAACACAATACAAAATGATTGCACAGGTTACCACAGGATTGCAAATTTACATTTTCCTAGGATTGCTAATTCAGTAAATTTCATGCACAAAAAAGCTGTTCTTTTAACTAAATTATTCTTTATGTGTTTATTTCTAGTATATTTATTTTTGTTTGATGACAATCAATTTGCAATGGCAGTAAATTGAATATTGATCACATATTGGTTTGAAATAAATATTATGATTGACACATCATAGGCTAGATAGAATCACAGTAAAATGAAACTTGATAGTTTTTGATTGCCGTTTTCTTTGTTTCTTCTTGAAAGTATATGTTATTACGGTTGCCGATCTAGAGATACTGTGTACTGTGTACTTAAAAAAAACTTTGAACGCAAATATTTCAAAAATGTTAATGCAAATTTAAAAGTAACTTGACGTGTGGGCTATAGAATGAAAATATGCGCAACAGCGCAGTCTGGCCAGGGTCTTCACTGTTCCAGGTCATCACCACACATGAGCCCCCTGCATGCTGACCTGCACTGCCATAATTCACACTTGAGATATGCCCCACCCCCCACCCCCACGAAAGGGTATGCAAAAACATTTAACGCAAATCTTACAGACGGTCGGACGGAAATACACAAGCTATATACCCCTTCGTATGGCGGGGATAACTACAGAGCATGGTTGCAATATTGTTTTTACTAAATCAAAAATTGAGGATACAGAATCATAAGAAAAGACAAATTGAGGGCAAATCCTGGCCGATTACACGTCCAACAATTTGCTGCTTTCCAGACAACAGACAGCCAAAGGTACTCGACAACCCCTGCATGCTGACCTGCACTGGTACATTATTAGACTGCTATCACTGCCATAATTCACACTTGAGATATGGCCCAGAAATGTGACCTCAATCTGGAGAAACGGGTCTCGTGGCATTGTTCGCCAGCCCATGTTCCGAGTTTCTGGCACGATTCTGTAATCGGATACCGATCAGCATTGTTTCACTAAGGGGTTTCTCTGTGACTGAATGGCGAACAGTGCAGACCCTGATCAGACTGCGCATCTGCGCAGTCTGATCTAGGTCGACACTGGTAGCAGAATGCAAAAAGGCCCATTTCTACCTTCAGTGGGAAATACCAAGTGGCCAGACAGACAGACATTCAGATCAACCAGTCTGGTAATCAGCTAACCCATGGTAAACCAGTCAACAGAATGATGAAGTTATTATATCTCCATTTTTGAAGAGCTTCCAAGGGAGATCACTCCTGACAGAGAAAGGTCACTAGAATACACATTCAGCTGGCCAGGAACTTGTTTTGTGTGCTTTGAAGGTATTAGGAAGCTGATAAGGCTAATCTTTGGCGATAGAACATGATAAATTTAGGAGATAGACTCGGGGCAATTTGTCTAGATGCTACAACAGGCAGATACAAATTACAGTCAAAGTGAAACAACAGTTTAGCAAGATCTGGTGCCAATACCAATTGCAATGTGTGTCATTTAGGTGCAGAACAGATTGGCGGTCTAATATTGCTAAAATTAGGTCAAATTTCAAAGGATCAATCATACTAGCAGGACATGGGCAATAAAATGGTCAATATTTTGCCAAATTGAAATGTTTGTGTTTGTTGGGGTTTAACAGCCTATCAACAGCTAAGGTCATTTAAGGCCGGCTTAATGGGTTTAGTACTAAATCCCATATATTACCTGTACAAGTACATGTACAAATGGGGAGAAAATCCCAAAATCAGAACTGAATAGTGAAGGTTTACTTTCTCAGAAAATTGTACCAACAGATTGGCTGTACAAAATTTGCCCAAATTATGTCTCGGTGAAACAGTTCAATGGAGTGACAACAAGATATACTTCTGTGCAGAAAGAAGAAAAAATATTCAAAATGTTCAGTCCGAAAAATTGTGTTTTCTTCAGCATGAAAATAGTTAAATTATCAGATCTTATAACTGATTATACGACCCTCGCAAATTGAAATTACAAACAATACAAGGCGAAACATTACAGATCTAATCGTTCCTTTAACCCTACCCTCACTACGCGGGAGACCGTCTGCTGTTTTTCATTTTTGCCTCAATTCTTAACAAAAAAACCTGTTTTGACAGCACATGAGAATCGTCTCCAGTGAAGACGATCTCATGCGCTGTCAAAACAGGTATTTGTCGAGAAATATTGAAAATAAAACATTTCCAGCAGACGACAAAATTTAATTCAGCGTAGTAAGGGTTAACCACAAATATGTTCCACACACCTGTGCAAAACGCTGCGGCCTTAAATAAGTGACCAATTAATTCTACATGTACATGTATTTTGAAATTAGCATCCATTAACTCCATGAAAACATGCTATGACTGAATATATTGAAATGGAATTAAATGTTGAGGGATTATATTGAAAGATACATACCCACTCAGTAGGCACAAAATGTTCTTTATATCAGAGACATCATCAGAGACATTTTCTGGCAAAATACACATTCATTCACCATGACCCCACGTATTGATAGGCATTATTATACATTGTATATCAGACATAAATTTCCACACCGATATCAGGGGCGATAACCTTGTTTCCTTAAAATGTTAACGGACATTACTATTTATTCTCTGTATCTATTTATTGATGTGCAATGACCATACTTTATAATCTGACGACGCATTTAATTAGTATAAATAATAATTGTTTATTTTTATCGCCAATTGCGAAAGTGGCGATCGCCAGCGGAATCCCTGGGAATTAAATTTTGTATTCTGCGGTTAAAGTTTTATTTTCCATTTTTCTCCATGAAAACCTGTATGACGGTACATGTGAATCGTCTCCATTTCTCCATTGGAGACGATTCTGATGCACAGTCAAACAGTTTATTTAGTCAAGAAATCAGTTGAACAAAATAAAAACAGCAGACGACAATATTTGGTTCCCGATTTTTAAGGATTCAAAAGGGGGAAATTCGACCGGGATTTTGCTGAGCCAATCAAATGTTGGGTCCGGTTCTCAGTTTGTGAGCTGGTTTCACTGGCAACTGGACATATTTCTACACAAAACACCACAGCAATTTTGGAATTATCCTCAAAACCACAAAACTAGCCCCAGCTGGAGTTAACAGGTTTGTACTTTGTTCAAAAGAAATTATTCAAAAGGCGAGTTTACAATAGTGATGGTCGGAAAATAAACAAATGCTTAATGTACAAATGTCATGCATTTTCTCAATTATCCGTCTTGACATGGACATATCCTGGTTTTAAAAGGATGCATATAGGCAGTCACATCATAAACATTTGGATCCAAAACAAAGTACACATACGAGACACGCCATGTGATTTTGTACCTAGGAACATGTGCGATATTTCATGAAAAATATTTACAAAATTTACGATAGTTTTCATAAATGACGTTGAATATCAGGCCCGTAGCCAGGGGGGTCGGAGAGGTCGGACGACCACCCCGCCCAGCCTCGAGGTCCACTTTTTTAGCCTCGAGGTCCACTTTTTTAGACCCCCCTAGATACCTCAGGCCCCTTGGGCCTTCGAAACGACCCCCCCTTCAAACAGGTCTGGCTACGGGCCTGAATATTCACATTGAAAAACAAATATATTCAGCCCTGATATTAGAATAACCTGACCTGGTGCCAGGTCCATACCACACCAAAGCCACTTGGCCCCTTCCCCTAAAAGTAATAGGATTACTAATAATCATATTACTCATATAATAAGGGGTGCAAGCAGTTTCAACTCTCACATACAAGAAAGCCAAAGACGTACATGAGGGCCAAACCAGTAGCCTATTTCACCAACACTGCAAAGTATACTTTTCTAGCAAAGTATATTTTGAGGGAGAAATTTTTAATTTTATGATAAATTTATTAATTTTTATTATATGAATTTACGAATTTATTCACAGCCAAAATGGCTTGTGATAATGTAATAAATTCGTAAATAAAAATTATTATACTGAATTTATTACATTATCACAGCCAAAATGGCTGTGATAATGTAATAAATTCAGTATAATAATTCTGCATACTTTTAATCATCAAATGTATGCAGTTCTTAGTTAGTTTTATATGAAATAAAGCATTTCAGGAAAAATAAATGATTACTCCCTCAAAGTATACTTTGCTGGAAAAGTATACTTTGCAATGTTGGTGAAATTGGCTTCTGATCACCGGTCAGGTAATCAGGTAAGGATGAATCCTGATCGTTAAATTACCGATCGCATGCTCCAACTTGCCAGCCACCCACAACATTGGAGAAATTTAAATGCAACCAGTGGGGTAGGTAGTAAACCAATGGCATTGATGACAACAGGCTTTATCTTACAAAGACATGTGCCTGCCTGCATGACCAAATATGACAGATGTCGAGTAACTATTTCTATAAAAATTCTATAACTCGTTCAGGTTTACTATCTGCAGCCCGAGAAAACTCTTGTGACGAATATCCGCTATTAAAGTCACAGTCAGTGAATATTTAATAAACTTAAAACCAATATAAAATTATTACGGTTACACCTTTTGAAATAAAGATACATAAAATTAACGTAAAATACCTCGCTGTTAAATGCGTGAAGAATTTGGAAATTAACTTCGCATAAACTTCTGTCGTTAAAACTCTAAAGCTGAACGATGTGAAATTGATCAAATTTAACGGCAATTTATAATAATAGGGTATCCGGACCATGAAATCGTCATTTTTACATTACACTGCTCATCAAAACATGAATTATAATGAGCGAAAATATCGAAATGGGTTTTATTCGCTGCTGGAGATCTGCATGCAATTTTCAAACGACCCAAAAAGGTTTTTACGAAAAACACTGAAATTGTTCTCATATGCATTCAATCAGAAACGAGAAAAAATATGAATAAATTATTCTATTTTTTATTCCACTATACGAGTTAATTAATTCAAATCTAATGGACAAGGCACAGAATGATACAAACTTCGAGTGAACTCGAGACGAGATATTGTGGAGGTCATAACAATTAATTTCTTATTAACCCTGTCAACACTACAGACCTGTATAGTGGTATTGGCAAACAGTGTAGATCCAGATGAGCCGGCTCGTGACGAGCCGTCTCATCAGGATCTGCACTTTTTGCAAGTCATTTTCATATTTTCGAGAACAAAAAACAAAAAATATAGATTGGTCTGAAAATAATTTTGTTGAAATTGGATTGGTAGCAAATTTAACATATCAAAATCCATTCCAGTTAGTTAGGGGTGAAAGGGTTGAAGCAGTCATAAGCATTGTTATGAAGATCGTTCAAACGCCTACCATTATCAAAAAAAAATTCTCCCGTTATAAAATCAAAAGAATCCAACCCCAAGCCATAATAGACTGATTGACTGTTTTTTTCGAGTCATCATTGACATTTTACAGTAAGACAGTCTAAGTCAGGGAATTACGATACGTCAGGTTTTGTCTTTCATATTTATTTTGACAGTAAATTTTATATACCCATCATAATGTACGGCTATGAAAGATGACAACGACTCGACTTCCCAGAAAACCAACAACACCAATTTTCCAAGTAGCATTTTCCAGCAACACTCCCCTAATCGCATCAGCGTGGAGCTATTTGCGCATAAAACCCCGATGACATAAAAAGCGTTTATAGTTCGCTAATGGATTGATCCAGATGGGGCACGCTGTTAAAAGTCCCTAACTATCAAAACCAATTTGCCATCAACAAAAAAAACTATGTGAATGGTAAGTGCTCGTTTTGTGCCGCAGAAATTGGACTACTAGATAAGATACACGAAGGAAAACATTCACCCTTAGACCGCTATCTTATTTTTTTTGTCGTCTGCTGTTTATTTTCTATTTTCCATTTCCATCATCAAAAACATGCTTTGACAGCACTTTAGAATAATTTACAACATGCTTTGACAGCACTTCAGAATCATTTCCAACGGAAATGATTCTGAAGTGCTGTCAAACCATGTTCTTATTGAGAAATATGGCAAGATATAAAAGCAACAGCAGACGACTATTGTTGTGTGTAGCGGTCTAAGGGTTAAATGAGGTGGCCGAATTAGCTCAGTGGGTAAGAGCATCGGACTGCGGATCGGGAGACCCCTGGTTCGACTCCCACCTCTACCGTTGCGAATGGCCGATTCGGTGTGTCCTTGGGCAAGACAACTTCGTGCTCGCCTAGTCCTATCGGATGGTGGCTTAAATAGTCGGTCCGGACATGCAAGGTCATCGAGCCAGTGCCGTCGTTAAATCAAAGCATTTACAAAAAGTAAATAATTTTATTATTTCTTATCAGAAGTATAAGTTGTGAGCATTCATTTGATCCATCTCAATGAGACAGCTCAAATGAACAGTGACAATCTACTATATAATTATAACATTCACAAATATTCCGACCAAAAATATTAAAATAATTTTATTATTTCTTTTCAAAAGTATATGTTGTCACCATTCATTTGATTCATCACGGCTCAAATGAGTAGTGACAATCTATATTTTCATAGAGAAATAAGAAACAATAGAAAATACAGTCGTCACTCATTTACTCAAACTGCCTTAACCCTTTCACCCCTAAGTAACTGGAATGGAATTTGATATGTTAATTTTGCAACCAATCCACAAAATGTTGGTCACAAAATGATTTTCAGACTAGTCCATTTATGAAAAGGGGGTGTTTCTGGACTTTCAATAAACGAATGTAGACTGTATTAGAACGAAAGTGAAATGGTTTAAATTCCCAGCAACAACTAAGGACATTTAGAGACGGGACCTTGGTTTCAAGTCTTATCCGAAAGACCGGTGTTTTTTTTGTTGATGCCCAACGTGAGATTTGAACCCACATTCATGATATTTACAGGGAGAAAGAAAAGAAAATATAATGCCATCCGTTATTTTTTTAACTATTTGTAGCCCACATGTTTCCCAGTATGCAAAGAGTTAATAAAATGTATTTATACCAAACAGTATTTGTTACAATACAAATTGTTCGGGATCAGAAAACAAGACTACAAGTTTGGTACACTTACAAGACAAGACATCGAGGATAATTAGCGTGATGGAATACTTGCAGACGTGAAAAAACATCAAATTAATTTGTGCTCGCTACGTACGTATCCACCAGCGTTCGGCTATTCATAATCGTGATCAATTTGGAGCGCAGCTTGGCATTGTGGGATTAATTACTATAATTACTCGTCTGTTGGCTTCGGCAGGAATCTGGGAGATTTACTCCAATCAAATGCTTGCGAGAGATTTACTTCAATGGCATACAGCTGTTCGCTGAGGATTACAATGAGGAAACAATGAATTCACGTTATTTGTTTAATTATTTTTTTTGTTATTTATTTCAGCATTTTTTGTCAGCTCAAGAACATTTATTTGCGTAACAAAATACTCGTCAAAGTCTGCCCATTTAAGAGGTCTGAAAATACAATTATTTCTTCTTGTGGATGCGCCGGCTGGGTCTACATTGGTCGCAAAAGACACAAGACCCAATTCTCCAGTCACATATCACAAATATTTTCGAACTTAAGAGTTTATTAGAATACATACGTTATACAACACCATACCCCTTAACCCATTTCAGTCTGAGGATACGATATTTTTTGTTGAAAAAATCTCATTATTTTGTTCATTCATCGATAAAGGTATATGTTGTTACCACTCATTTGAACCGTCTCGTTGAGACAGTTCAAATGAGTGGTAACAACATATACTTTCGAAAGGATATAAAGAAAATAAGGATATTTTTCTCTCAAAAGGTTCATACCACTAAAAGTGTATCCCGTCTGTAATGGGTTAATCAAGAGATGCGAGACCGAGTGTCGGCTGTATGCACATTTTTTCTCCGTACCTGTTAAAGGAGCAGTCCCGAATACTTAGGGTTATTGTGGCAATTTTCCATGCCAAAGTGTTTGTGAGATAACGAGTGTTCACTGTATGTACAGTTGTCTCCGTACCTGTTAAAGGGGCGTTCACTGTGGACATTACCCACGGCTCGACATTGTTGAGGACGGCATCACCGGACGTCACAAGGGAAGGTAGCACACCTGAAAGAGGAATACATGGTTGGTTTCTTAAGAAATCAGTTAACTCTTTGCATGCTAGCGGCGAAAATATCCGCCAAATATCCGCCAAACAAATTAGGACTATATGTTTTATTTCTCTCTGCAAATAGGACTCAATTCTAATGAAATTCCAAGACATATTCATGATATTTACAAGGAGAAATAAAAGAAAATAGGATGAATTTGTGTCCGCTAGTTTTGAACTATTTATAGCCCACAAGTTTCCCAGCATGCAAAGAGTTAATTTGTTTAATAAATAATAAATATCATATACTGTCAGCACACATGTAAGAAAATTTCTATTATTGCAATAAATAGACTTGCACAGTGTAATAAAAATCACAATACACTAGTGTAATAAATATTCAAATGAGGCCGGTACAGAAAACAGAAAACACGCTAGGTGGTCACTACAGCTTCAATGCATTAAATAGAATCTAACATTTGTGTTGATTATCATATGAAAGCACATGTAAGAATTTCTATTAGCAGAGTTATTGATGCAAAATTAAAATCTACAGTAAAAGACTTAGAACCTGATTTCATTCCGCTACGTTTCATTTTATTCTGGTGATACTTTGGTTGCAAATGAGTTTGTTTGTTTGTTTGTTTGTTTGTTTGTTTGTTGGGGTTACTGGATAGGAAATGATACTACTCTGTACTTCAAAAACATACTTATTGTCTGCAAACAAGCAGATACAAATTATGTAATAGACACTGATATATAATATCTTCTGCTTGGGTAAATAGTTTATGGTAACATTAACCCTTAGTATGCTGGAAAAGTGTCATCTGCTTTTGTGTCTCTATTCTTTCTCAATAAACAATAAAATCATGGTGTGACAGCGCTTTATAAAGTGTGTCAAACCCATGTTTTTTTATAACAAAAAAAGAAAATAGAACATAAACAGCAGTCAAGAAAATTTAGCCCTTAAAAGGCGGGCACTAAAAATTGTCGTCTGCTGTTCTTTCTTATTTTGGCTTTTCTCTCGATGAAAACATGGTTTGACAGCATTTTAGAATCATTTCCAATGGAAATGATTTTAATGTTCTGTTAAACTATGTTTTTGATGAGAAAAATTAAAAACAAAAAAATATGCAGCAGACGACATAATTTAATTCCACAGTGTGAGGGTTATGTACGGCCTTTCGTTCACATTGTCACCGCCATCAGATCGCTGGCGAGATAATATTTCCCCTGTCAGCAGACGAAATTATTTCACTTATCTGCCGAGGTTTAGCGCAACCACCAATTGAAACGCAACATAATATATAAAAGGCCTAGATGTAGGGCAATCGTTACTGTGTAACAAAAGGCTCATAAATTGGAAAGAAGGGGTTGTTTCGGGTCAGTGATCGTTTTTCACACGTCGGGCTTGGTTGTGCAAGATGGATCGTCAGTATAACTGGCGCTACACCGACAAAGAGGGAAAATCGCGGAACAATAGAGAAGCGGACAGCATTCGGCAATTACCATGTCATCTGTGTGTCCCGTTCACAACCAGAGATGGATTTTTGAATACGACTACCGTTCCGTTTCTCTCGGCAATTATGATGGATGGGCTCCCCTAGGAGGGGCGTTCGCAAAACTTGACGGTTTTATTCATTAAGATTTTCTATAAGACTGTTTATTATTTTCAGTAACGAATGTGCTGAAAAGGTTCAAGATCGGAAACTAGGATAAAACACGCGAGAAAAGTAACATTTATCAAATAGTTTCCGAGGTAGTTATAAATCCGCAGCAAATCATTGTAGTCATGATGAATTAGTTTTAACCCTTAGAATGCGGGAACCGAAAATAGTTGTCTGCTGTTAATTAATATTTTGTCTTTTCTCTCAGTAAAAACATGGTTTGGCAGCATTTTAGAATCATTTCCATAGGAAATGATTCTAAAGTGCTGGCAAACCAAGTTTTTGATGAGAAAAATAGAAAATAAAAAATATTCAGCAGACGACACAAATTAATTCATCATTGTAAGGGTTAATGTGAATTCTTCAATCAGGAATTTTCTTTTCAGCCGAATTGAATTCTTTTCAATCCAGAAACTGAATAGCGTTGTCTCTATTATTTTTCATATTATCTTTATTTCCCAATTCATAAAAATGTGTTGAAGCACTCCAGGAAAGCAAAATATATATTTTTTAATTTCTAAATAACAACATTTATTGAATAATCGTATTATAATTGTAATTTTCTACACACAGTAGTATACCTTTTTGCTTGAATGCAACAAGATAGGAAATCCGATATTTATGTACCTATATGGTTGAAAATAGAAACAACCCAGAGATCCTAGTATCGCCATATATCTCCAATTAAACCACTTTACACAGGGCCATGATGAAAACATGTTTTTATTTTTTATAGTATTTTTTCAAAACATCCTGATATGCCCCTTTAACCTTTAACGACATTGAATAGATTTCATCTGCTGTATATACATACATTTTAATATCTGTTTTTCTTGGCTTTTCATGTGTTGTCAAATATAAATAAACAGCAGACACCAATTTATCCCGTCAACACAGTGCGTATGTGCTGTGAAACATTTTTGATATCCAGTCAATACAATTTTTGCATTTTACAGCCATTTGAAGGTGTTGACGGGATAAATAGAATAGTAGGTTAGTGCCGTGAATGGGAAAAAATATCTGGCGCGGCACGGAAACGGGATGTGCTCGGCAGAGCCTCGCCCATCCCGTTTCCTGAGCCTTGCCAGATATTTTTTCCCATTCACGGCACTAACCTACTATTCTCTCTTTTCAGTTCCCGCCATTTAAAGGTACATGCCCACTCGGTAGTCACAAAATGTTCTTTATAAGAATTAAATAAGTGTATAATTGTGTCACTATTCCACCAGTTCTAAAAATTACGTGTACCCGCTGTACAGATATAATTTAGTATCATTTAGTAATGTTTATTTTACTGATCGTGACTTGCGGTGGTATCAAGCTATTTTCCTATGCAAATCAGGCATGATATTTTTAATTATTTATACTAATTAAATGCGTCACCTGAAAAAAAGAATATTTTCAACAGATTATAAAGTATGATCATTGCACATCAAAAAATAAATACAGAGAATAAATAACAATGTCTGTTAACATTTCAAGGAAACAGGGTTATTGCCCCTGATATCAGTATGGAAATTTACGTCTAATATAAAATGTATAATGCCAATCAATACGTGGGGTAATGGTGAATGAATGTTTACTTTGCCAGAAAATGTCTCGGATGATGTCTCGGATACAAAGAACAGTTTGTGCCTACTGCGTGGGCATGTACCTTTAACCCTTTCAACCCTAAGGAACTGGAATGGACTGCGATATGCTAATGTTCCGACCAATCCAATGGTCACAAAATGATTTTCAGATTCGTCCATTTATGAAAAGCGGGTATTTTTGTTCTAAGAAATATGAAAATTACTTGCAAAAAGAGCAGATCCTGATGAGACGGCTCGTTACGAGCCGGCTCATCTGGATCTGCACTGTTTGCATAAACCGATATAGTGGGCTTTCGGGTTCAAAGGGTACAAAACATTACCTTATTCTTTCATTCTCTTATGCTGCTTGTTACCCAAAATTGATGTAAATTATAATTTAATAAAAACATGTTTGTTTATACCAAAACATTTATAAGTGGCACTCCATATACATGCAATACCAACGATATACCAGTACATAAATATTTCTAGCCTACCACAAATTAAACTGCCATAAAATTTAAAATATGCAGCAGCCATTGTGAATTTGGCTACCCTTGTACAGGCTACAAATTTGTTTGAACGACAACACGGACTCCTGGACCTAAACCCATTTGTTTGAACGACAACACGGGACTCCGGACCTAAAATTTGGAACGACAACACGGACTCCTGGACCTAAACCCATTTGTTTGAACGACAACACGGACTCCTGGACCTAAACCCATTTGTTTGAACGACAACACGGACTCCTGGACCTAAACCCATTTGTGGCTGTCCCAATTTGAATCGACCAAACACGGACTCCTGGACCTAAACCCATTTGTGGCTGTCAATGGAGAAATGGGACTTATCGCTTTTTGCATCCAGTGTAGATCCAGATCAGACTGTGCGGATGCACAGGCTGGTCTGGATCTACACTGGTTGTAAAACCTATAAAAAACCTGGTGTAGATCCAGATCAGCCTTTACAACAAAAGTTGACCGAAATGTTCAGAGTACATGCGCAATATAATTATATTGCTCATGTACTCTGAAAATGTTGTCAACTTTTGGCAGCGTATTTCATGAAATTACTCAGAAGTCAGGTACAAAATCCCATGGCATGTCTCATTTAACCTCATGTGACCCACGCTGGTTTGTAACACCATTCATTCGTTTGACCACCTAAGATACAAATGTAAATCATTCGCGATCCACCGACCTTTTCAAATGAATAAATTTTTATTAGTTTAATCCATTGTTGGTCTCGGCATGAGTTTTAGCAGCTTGCGGACGTTCGGGTATTTCCATAATGACAAAAACTTTACTTAATGTAGCACGGTAAATAAAATATTGTATATACAAGTTCGCCGTGAATGGAAATAATGATAACGTAGTACGGGAAGCTATTTTCTGAATAATTAGGTTTACGTTCTACATGTATCACGAGTTCGGAATTTCGAGTAGAAATTTGTTGTGGACAAGCAAGGATCTTTACAAGGTCTTTGATGTCAATTAACCCTTAGACAGCATTTTCATTTATTTTTTTTGTCATCTGCTGTTTATTTTCTATTTGTATTATCAAAAACATGCTTTGACAGCACTTTAGAATAATTTACAACATGCTTTGACAGCACTTCAGAATCATTTCCGTTGGAAATGATTCTGAAGTGCTGTCAAACCATGTTTTTTATTGAGAAAAAACAATTGAATTCTGAATACACTTTTATGAGTATGCAGTTTTAAATATTTTCTTTTCTATTTTTCTAATTTCTCAACGAAAGTGTATGTTGTGACCACTTATTTGGACCTAAGCAGGAAACATTCTTTCTTGTCGGATGAGACGAGACTGGAAACCGTCACAATATATACTTCCGCATCTGCATAGCCGGATCAGAATCTGCACTGTTCGCCATTCCATCAAAGAAACACCCACCGTGCTTCTAACAAGTGCAATAGATCGCTATCGGGCTACATGAGTGTGCTATTTGATCAGGTCACAAATCCCATAAGCCCCATTTCTTCAGTCACAGCCACATATCTGACCTATTGATGGACTGGAACCCCCTTGGCATGGATTTGCACATACTTTAGGTAGTCCTTTAATCATTTGTTGTAAGGTGTCTTTAGAAGTATGGGCCGGTGTCCATGTGACCAGACCAGCAAATAGAATGGGGCTTAACAGCCCATAAACACAATCCAACCAGTTTAAATATCAAACATTGGCTTTTCCATGCTAACTTTTTAACTATTGCATTAATGAGAAAATGAAGATTTTGTTTATCATCGAACAACAATTGACAAATGCTGCAGATCCTGATGAAACGGCTCATCTGGGTCTACAGTGTTTGCGCATGTTGGCTGACTAATTGTACGGTTGAAAGGGTGAAGGAACCATTTGTGAAATCATTCTGTGATAACCAGTTTCATTTATTTAAATCTATTCCAACATCCATTTGACTGCAAGCACTTGCCGTTACTGTAGATTCAACACATCACATTTTCCCATGTGATCACGGCATAATCTAAAATTCATTTCAAAATCTACCACGTTTTATCTTCAAATATTCACATGCAATTTCATTCTAAACCTCACATCTGACTCATTTTGCTTTCCGGTAAAATTTTAATTGCTTCGTTGTTTGTTTGAAGTGACACTCTAAAAAGACAGATTTTATTTTCTGAATAACATATTGTCTAAACATTTTAGTTTAATTATATTCCACCCAAAAGGCATTTAAAAAAATAGTTGACATTTTTTCAATATACTTCAGCCAATATTGATTGACAATCACAGAAGATTAAACGACCAATATGTTGATTACGAGACTGACTCAATGCTTTATTTGTAATCTAAAAATATCGCAATATTCTATGTCACATTGTGCAAATAGCATTTGCCTTTGGGAACACCCTGTATTATCTTGTTCATTCATTTTTTCTCTCTTTGGTTGGTAACACAATACCCTCACCCACCTGCAGAATGCCTGGGGACGGATGGCAAGTTGATGGCAGATTCGAATGAATAAAATACATCGTTACACAAAAAAACAAACAATATCGTACGACAGTGGAACCACTCTAAACCGGCCACCCTGGGTTTAGAGAGGCTCCACTGTATTTCAGGTATACGAGCATGCTAATTTTCATGTTTCTGTGCTTTGCAATCATGAACAGACAGTATCATAACAAAATGCATCGGAACTGATTATCCTACAACAGTGGAACCTCTCTAAACCGGATACCATGAAGACCTCCCAGGGTGTCCTGTTTGGAGAGGCTCCACTTTATGTATGCTATATGAACTCAATCAGAAACAAGGGCATCGTTTTCACTAAGCTAATCCCCTCGCTGGCAGCCTTGATAATAAAAACAAAACATTACATGCAAGTCCTCTAGAGCTCCAGTTAAGGTGCGTAATTGGACCAAATTTTCCAGGTATTTTTCTTATTTCTTCACGAAAAATGGCAAGTTGGGATTGCTTTAGAATCGTCTCATCGAGACGATTCTAAAGCACTCCCAACTTGCCAATTTTGACTAAGAAATAACGAAAGTCTCCCCAAAGTTGATCAAATTACGCACCTTAACTGGAGCTCTGATCCTAAGCGAGGTTAATCCTCTAGCTGGAAGCCTTGATAAAAAAATAAGTCCTCAGTGACCTTGACCTTGGGCGGTCGGATGTGGTTCATATGCAAAACAAAGCAGCAAACCTAGACATACATTGTGACGAAATATTATCAAAATTGGTGAAGCGGTTCATAAGTTATTAAATAAACAAAACAAAAGGTGAACATAAGTGACCTTGACCTTGGGCGTATGTACATACATGGACTAACACTATATCCTCTTGGGATAATAAATGACAGCGATACCCATCAAAATGAAACGAACAGCACCAAAACACTACATGTAAACTACGCCAGGATGTCCTTACCTTCGATCGTGCCATTGGGGGTGAGGTTTAACGGTACACAGTCTAATTGTGGAGGTTCATTCGCGGATGGGTCGCCCGGGTCTATGTGGTTGGTGCCTCCTGGACTCGAACTTGTCAGCGGCTGAAGCTCTAATACTCTGGAAATAAATGTCAATGTGAAAGGGTTTAATCCATTACATTCCGAGAATACACCCTTTTGCTGATAGAAAATTGTAAATAATTAGAAATTTTGAAATATTTATTTTTCTTATTTCTCATCGGAAGTATATGTACCACCATTTGGAGAGACGGTTCAAATGAGTGGTCACAACATATACTTTCATTGAGAAATAAGAAAAATTTGAAGGGAAATATTTAAAAATTTTCATACACCCAAAACTATATTCCGAATATAATGGGTTAACGTCGCAGCAACAGGTAAGGACATACAGAGACGCGACCCCAGATTCATCAGAAAGTGTATTATAATTTTTAAAACGCTGTTATTACAGCACAATTTTAACCCTTAATCCATTTCATGCTGAGGATATGCCATTTTGTTTGTGGAAAATCCTAAATATTTTCTTTATACGAGCTCAGAAAAAATATGTCGTTACCACCATTTGAACCGTTCAAATGAGTGGTCACGACATATACTTTCATTGAGAAATAAAAAAAATAAAAATAATATTTCGAATGTAATGGGTTAAAAGGTAGGAACTGAAAATACATGTAGCCGTCTGCTGTTGTTTCATAGTTGTCTTCTTCGTAATAAAAACCAGGTTATGACAGTTTGTCAGTACTTTAAAAAAATGTGGCCTGTTGTCACACAAATATAATGCCCCTCCCGGCCTCCCCGATGCAAGATTGGAGACCGTTCAAATGAGTGGTAACAACATATATATCGATGGTCTAGTTTGTTTGTTCGTTTGTTTATTGGTGTTTAACGGCCTATCAACAGCTAAGGTCATGTAAGGCGGGCAAACAGGTTCGATCCCGTTTTAACCTGCTGCATTGGGGTGAAAATCCCAAAATCAGAACGGAATATTTACATCTGCCACCTGCCACCCACCGATGGTCTAGTAACATAAGGTCGTAACTGCTATTCTAAAGCATAGCAGTTACGACCTTATGTTACTAGATCATCGATATATTACCTAAATTGAGAAAGGAAGCAAATAGAAAAAATGTTGGCAAATTTTGATACCTGATTTTTTTCTTCACTTTTCAATTGGGAAGAAAAAACAGCCCCTACCATCGGGGAAGTGGCCGGAATTCGACCACTGTGCGCAGGGTAACTTAATCCCTGATATGCTTTCTGGCTCTACGAAGACTGGGGGGTATAAAAATGGAAAATAAAACAGAAATAGCAAAAAAAAAATATCGCATTCAGCAATAAACCCGCATAAACATCTACAACACCAAATAAGTGGACAGATTGTTTCGGCAAAATGTCACACATGGGTAACAATATTCTCTTTCCACCCTATTATTATAGAATTAATTCAACACTGTTGACGCTTCAAGCGTAACATACCCTGATGCGCAATACGGCGAAGCATATTTTTTAACCGAAATGTCATATCGTATGAATAATCCATCTCAATTATGAAATTAAACCGCTGTTAAAACACTTGAAGCATACAGTCTACGTATTATAACCTACCTCATCGAAAACTGGTTAAATCCGTGTCCCGGGGAATAAAAACATCCCAAAATAACACGATTTTTATATCCTTATATCACATGCGACATTTCACTACAAGCCATTGTCCTTTTTAACTATAAAATAAAATAGTATGTTGCATGCTTCATTCACAATCATAAAAGGTTAAATATTTGCGAAGGTTTGAAATGAGGGTAGGCTATAACATAAAACACTCGGTGGTTCGGAACAAACACACACGCAATGATAGACAAGTTGTCTTTAAAATCATCGCAGATGTTATCGTGTCACATTTTATGCATGCTTTCACCTCTGTCTTCAGAAGTCGCTAAGAAAAGCAAATTATTGTAAATATCATTTTCATTGTCTTGGCGGCTTGCCCGTGAATACAGATATATTGCAAGTCCTGTAGCCGATTTCAGCAACATTGCAAAGTATACTTTGAGGGACTAATCATTTATTTTTCCTGACATGCATTATTTCATATAGAGCTAACGACTGCATATATTTGATGATTAAAAGTATGCAGAATTATTATACTGAATTTATTATATCACTGTGATAATGTAATCAATTCAGTATAATAAAAATTAATAAATTTATCCTAAAATTGAAAATTTCTCCCTCAAAGTATACTTTGCTAGTGAAATAAGTAGTATACTTTGTTGGGGAAATAAGCTACTGGTGAATTTTGTTTGCGTATACCACATTTCGGCCTTGATCTGACTAAATCGGGCTTTATTTATGAGGTGTGTAGATCCTGATCAACATATGCACTCAAACAATCTGATATACATGTGGCTGTGTCCGGAGAAATTAGGCTTATGGGTTTTGGGACCAGTGTATATCTAGTTCCTTTATTGGTGTTTAACGGCCTATCAACAGCTAAGGTCATTTACGGCCGGACCAATGGGTTCGATCCTGTCTGGATTCCGTAAGGATGAATCTCGATCGTTAAATTACCTATCGCATGCACCCACCTGCCACCCACAGGTGTAGATCCAGATCAGCCTGTGCATCAACACAATAGTCCAAACATTAACACGGACAAGCCACTGTTGGATATTTAGAGGGGTGAAAGGGTTAAACCAAGCAGACACTGAATACACGCGATACAATTTTTTTCTCCTCGAAAATTGTAATTTTTTATCGCCCATTGTTTATTTTTATCCTATTGGTTATTCCTTTCTTCTTTTCTTTTTTTTTTGAAGTGGCGATTTTTTTATTTTCCCCAGCGGAATCCCTGTACGTGTATCTACGTAACACTGCAGTTATCTCTGGAGACAACACCGTGATCGCCCATTGTCACAACCTGACCTATATTCGCGCCAATAATGGACGCACAAGGCGAGCAATCAGCGACTGCGTAGATAACAACGCGCTATTGAAAACCAGTGAGATCCACCGATTTTCGTTTCCACTTTGCGCTAAATGAGGCATGTCTGCAAAGACATAAAATATTTTCGAATCGTATTTACGCTCGCTAAACAATTAATGTTCATGCTTCAGGGTACGTCCAGAAAGCCGTGTGGAATAGAAAAACTTGCTGAACAATAATCTTTTCAATGAACTAACTTCACGGCAGGTCGGGGAATGTACAATTCTTAACTGATTAAATTGTTAAAATTGGCAAAAGTTTTAAACATCGCATTCATAATCGTGGCTTCGCGATCAGATAAACGTCGACTTTGAAGTTCGAAATAGACAAGCTCTGGTAAACTGGGAGAAATCGTACGTATTCAATAACACAATCTGAAAGTGTGTCATCAACAATTTTGGTATATTGCCTGCAATCATTATTGTGTCTGTAACGGATAAAAGATCTTACATGAGTGATGATCTAATATGGTATAATACCATACGAGACACGCCATGCGATTTTGTACCCAAGACCATGTGCGACAACTCATGAAAAATATTTACGATATTTTCCGTAAATGACTTCGAAAGATGACAAAATGTTCATACCATATGCGGAATACTATAACATTCATAGTTCAATGCTAATTTCTGGACTATTCAATTAATGAGATCAACTCTGCATGCTGGGAAATTTGTGGGCTATAAATAGTTCAAAAATAGCAGATGACAATTCATTATATTTTCTTTTATTTCTCCATATAAATGTCAGGAATATGTCTTGGAATTTCATTAGAATTGTGTCCGGAGGACACAATTCTAATGAAATTTCAAGACATATTTACAGAGAGAAATAAAACATATATATACTCCTAATTCGTTGGGCGGATATTTTCACTGCTGGCATGCAAAGAGTTAAAGCAGGGATTCCGCTGGCGATCGCCACTTTCGCAATTGGCGATAAAAATAAACGATTGGCGATAAAAAATTACAATTTTCAGAAAAAAAAATCCAAAAATAAATAAATCGAAAATTGTAATTTTTTATCGCCAATTGTTTTATTTTTATCGCCAATTGCGAAAGTGGCGATCGCCAGCGGAATCCCTGCTTTAACTGGCGATTTTAAGTGGCGATTTTTTTATTTTCCCCAGCAGAATCCCTGTTAAAGGGTTATTTTTTTTCAATTTTCAATATCTGAAAAATACGGACAAACAAATTGAAACAATGCAGATCCTGATGAGATGGCTCGTTACAATCCGGCTCATCTGGAAATACAGTGTTTGCACGGTTTGTCGGGTTGAAAGGGTTAAACACATTTACTGATTCAATAAGAAACGAGGCTATGCCAGGTTTCTTATTAAATCAGTCAACAAGTTTAATAAATGGCATATTAAATCATCATAAATGCTAGATTCTATTATTGCATAACCAGAGAATCATACACTGAAGTAGCACTGACCACATATTGCATTTTTGATTTACATATTTATTACACTAGTGTACACCCAGTTACTACATTAAAATTACTCAACAGAACATGGGTGGCCTACAAAACCTTAGACAAACAAAACTAAAATTAGGCCAATGTCGTAAATACCGGCTTGGACACATTGACCGTAAGTTGACCACAAAAGGTCACCCAAATCCTGTGTAAAAATTGGCCTCATGCCTTTGGTCCTCAACTGCCATCTAACAATAAATCCAGCTGTGGCTCTGGCCATGTCATGACTAGCAGTCGTTTTCATTAAGAGTAACACCGCCCAAATTGTCCCTTGATTGCGCTAGTCTTGTTTACAAGTGCTCAACTAATTACGTCTCGCCATAAAAGCCTTTTAGCTCAGCTATAAACCCATTGTTCCAATGCGAGAACAATTCGGAAGCATCTCGGAAAAGAAGCATAAAAACTTGGCTAGTGTGGCCACAATCGTTCAGGCTTTAGTTCCTGATACGAAAGGCTTGTCAATGCAATCAGTCATAGCCACGTCACAGTTTTGTTCTCTGACAAATTTTTATCGGTCAACTCTCAGCCATGTCACAGACTTGCCCACAATTTCATTTTCCTGTTTGTCAGCTGTGCTGAGTTTGTTGAATTTTAAGAATTTGCCTCAATTTCATTTTGATATACATGTACATCAATATGAATTCTAATTTGCGCCAACACTCTGCTAGTCAATCATATTTTCTCTTCATGGCGCAGATACACACTTCCTCCCTATAGTTGCATGGCACTTTTGTCATGGTTGGTTTGTTGGTTTGTAACCAACCATGACAAAAAGTGTCATGCAACTATCCTTCTCCCATCATGTGGCTTTATATGAGGGTGCACCGACAAACAGTGGGAATTACACACAATATTAGAGTTTGTATATTTGAGGCAATGCTCAAATGTTTATATACACATAGTCACATTCACTGCTTTCCAATCTCATTTATTGCTCTAAGGAATAAAACGGAGGAAGTCCAAAATGAGGCCACATTTAAACTGACCAATCAGAACTTGTGTAGGAAATTGTCAGAAGTAATCCAAATGACAGGAGGAAATGCTGGCTACAGACAGGAAGCAGTTATTCGGACTGGGCAGAGTTTGATTCACTTGATTAAACAGGAACCAACAGGAATTACCAAAATTGCATTTAATTGACTCGTAAACATCACAATATTTCATAAATGTTAGCAGTATGCCAAAGACACATTTGACTGTCAATTATAGCGTTATTTATTTCCTAACCGGTCATAGGGCACACTGAAGCACAAACGCAGTCCATTTGCAACTCACTGGGTTTTTAGCTCCTAATGGAAATCGGCTGATTTATATCACGTTATGGCTACGATGCGAGTTCCTAACAAGATTGTGTCGAGTGGTGTCGAGTGGTGTCCATTCCAAAGGTGATTTGTCTGAACCGTAATACCAATACAGACACGTAATTTTCTGTAATATTTCATCAATCCAGCAAGAGAAAGTGACGACAAACAAACAAAGTACCACAGGGCGAGAAAAGTGTGCAATCGACAGTAGGAATCGAACCCAGGCCTCTGGTTTACCGTTACCATCGCTCTACTGACCGAGCTATATGGGGCACAGCTCGATACACACATCCTCCCCTCTCCCATCATGTGGCTTTAGGAGGGTGCACCGACAAATAAACAGAGGGAATTAATTACACACAAACTACTAGAATTGTCTCATCATGGTCAGTCTCACAACAAAAAAAATCAGCACACATCCACAAACAGTGCAGATCCAGATGATCCGGCTCGTTACGAGCCGGATCATCTGGATTTGCAGTGTTTGTAAAAGTTGGAAAAGCAGTCTGAAGCGGAACAGCTAAGTGATATGAATTATTTTTGAAAACAAAAATGAACACGTCATGTATCATCCATCCCATCTACTCTATATAAAAATATACTGCTTGGTCATTTCTTAATTAATACATGAATACACATTGCAGAGCTCGGTGATGCATGTAATGAATAATTATCAAGACTGGTAATTAAGCGCCGATTCAGAATTGACATTCAAATGAGTCAGTGGATAAGAATACCCTGTGTTACACGCATTTAATTCTGTTTGAATTCCGTATAACGAGTTTGTGTGTTGGGGTTTAACAGCCTATATCAGCAGCTAAGGTCACTTAAGGCCGGGTCAACGAGTTTAGTACTAAATCCCATATATTATCTGTACATGTACAAATGGGGTGGGGGAATTCCGTATAACGATACGGGATTAATGTATGTAAAATTGTATGTTGAGTGGTTCGTTTTGTATTGTTAGGCTATAATAGAATAACTTGTTTATTGATTACATATTTGGGATAGGAAATCAGTAAATTTGTTTAACCTTTTCAACCCTACAGGCCAGAAAGCCAACATGTGCAAACACTGTTGATCCAGATAAGTCGGCTCGTAACGAGCCATCTCATCTGGATCCACAGCATTTGTCACTATTATTCACCTTTAAAAAACCCACATTTTGAAATTAATGGAACAGTCCAATGCTTAGTATGAAAATTCCCAGGGTTGAGAGGGTTAATAAATATCATATGGAATCATTACTCCTTCGAGACCCTCTATAATAAAATCCTCGACTGATTTCAACAGAAACTTGGCACAGCCGATCAGTAACTCATTTCAAAAAATATATTAACCCCAAGAATGCGGGAAACGAAAAGTGTTGTCTGCCGTTGTTTTATATCTTGCCTTTATTCTCAATAAAAACATGGTTTGGCAGCACTTTAGAATCATTTCGATCAGAAATGATTCTAAAGTGCTGTCAAACTATGTTTTTGATGATGAAATGGAATATAAAAAATAAACGGCAGACGACAAAATTTAATTCAGCATTGTAAGGGTTAAAACTACCATGTAAGCTCTTCTATTTACACCATAATCGAAAACCAAGTGGTGCATTCACCGTCCCATGAGTCAATGGAAGAGCCACGACAGGATTCCCAGGTGCGACACCAATCGCAGATTTGCTACAGTAAGTGCACGCAACGTCGGATGTTCATGGATTTACCTACATAACGTTATCATGCAACGATCAACAGATCGATACGGGATTAAGGATTCAAGCTCGTGACTCTAAATGGAGGGGTAACAATGACGGGCGAGCGTGCTTGATTGCGGCGTTGTTCCCACGTGACCCGTCAATGACCTCGTACACGGTTGCCATTCATTGGCTGTCTCTCGCTCTGCATATCTTCCCAGAGTCACAGGCAATAGTCGATTTAGTCATCGGGTTGAGTAATTATGACAATCGCATGTGTCTGTGTTTTGTGAACTAATGTCAGTTGTGTATATTTGTAAATTGTATTATTGGGGTTATTATTTTTGTAAACATGTACCTAGATTTCCCCCGATTCATTATAGGAATGAATGGCCTTTTTGTGGAATTTATCGGGGTATAAACTTGGAAAAGTCGCGGGAATACTGGACGAAGGCCGGAAGGAATACTGGACAAAGCGATAAAAATTTACAATTTTCGTTTAAAAAAAAAAAAAAGGCCTAGTCCAGTATTCCCGCGACTTTTCCAAGTTTATATCCCCGATAAATTCAACAAAAAGGCCATTCATTCCTTATAATTCCAGCATTTGAAATACATTCATTAAGAAAATGTGTTTATTTTCCGTTTTCTTAAGAATTATTTTAACTGCGCCTCACGGTTACGGAAAGTAGTTCGGCGTGGGAGTTTACTGGGATATAAATTTTGGACAGAGACTTGCTACGGACCAATCAAATATTAGGGAATTGTGTAAATATTTTTGTGCTGGAATTATTTGATGAGATAATGTATGTTTAATATTTATTGGTAAGAAGACACTGATATTCTTATACCAATAATGAATTATAAATTAAATATTGACTGATTGATTGAGGTTTAAAATCCAATTAACAAAATGAACGGCAGCAACTGTAAAATTGACACACCATATACATTGAAGATAATTAATCCAAAATGGTGTACAATTTATTTGACGAAGTCATTTTGTAAGATAATGAGGTGTCGCTATATTTTGCAGGAATTATTAATTAGTGACATGCGCTTTACATATACTGCAGTAATATGTGACTGTGACTGGAGAAATGGGACTCATGGGTTTTGCGACCAGTGTAGATCCAGATCAGCCTGTGCATAGTTTTGAACTATTTATAGCCCACAAGTTTCCCAGCATGTAAAGAGTTAACAATGCAAAAACAATATTTTTTTTGATAATATAAAATTTTGTCAAAATTTAAGAATTTCGTGAAATTTGGTCAAATATTGATTTTATTACGAAAAAATGAGTTCTTTATGGGAATTGAACATGGGGGAAAAGGAGGCAGAGGATCAGGGGAATGAGTAAAAAAAAAACATTGGAAATTGACTCGGAAACCTAGCTGCTAGATAGCTTGGAAATGATCTAAGAAAGCAAGTTAGATTTTGAAAATCTGTCCACTATTTCTGAAATTAGAAAAATTTCCCCATGTTGAAAGAAGATGTCTATGGGAATTTCATATGGGGAAATTGTTTTTTCACAATAAAATCCATATTTAACCAAATTTCACAAAATAAAAATAAGGCTCATTCTTAAATTTTGATCAAATTTAATATTATCAAAAGAAATAAATTGTTTTTGCATTGTTTATATAGCCATAAAATTTGGCCAGGTTTTGTGAAACAGACAGTAGGCCTGCATTTGTCACAAACAGATTTATTTATCCAATTCTTCTCAGTGTTCGTCAATTACCGATACTGGTATGTCTGTTTCGCTGTCATTGTTAAGCATCATTGTCATGTCGCCTGTCAATGTCAGCCGAAAACCGACAGCCATTGTACCCTTAAAATTATTCACATCTTCTTTTATATGCAACAGTTTCGGAAATTGGCAGTCACTGATTTCACGCCAGTTTTTAATTGAAGTCATTTGCAGTTTTATAGAGCTCTGTGGCATATAGATGTGTTGAGAAGATAAGCGGAATTACTACAGTGCAGCTATATATATATAGTCAGATTCTTGCAAGCAACAACACAATAGTACAGAGCTCCAGATAAGCTTTGTGTCTAAAGCGTACTATACTCCCTGATTTCAAAATCATTGCGTATTTTACCTTTACAAATGGGTTATTGATTTTCTTCATTACTAAATAGGGAACAAATGATAAAAAGTATAACAAATTTAAACATTCACTTATTTGAGCTGCAAAAAGCAAACACTGTTTGCTTTTTGCAGCTCAATTAAGTGAATTTTCAACATTATGACAGTATTTTCACTACTCAATTTTAAAATAAATGCGTATTTTCACATTGCTGTGCGTATTTTGTACTCCCACTTTTGATAATCAATGCGTATTCAGCTAAAATATTTGCGTAAAATACGCCAATACGCACCTTATCTGGAGCTCTGTAGTATGTGTACGAGGTGAATGCAACCCATAACATTCGGAATACACCTTTACGGGTATGAACGTTTTCGAATATTTTATTTTCGTTGTTCCTGTATGAAAATATATGTTGCGACCACTCATTTGAATACTAAATCTTGCCATAGATTCGAAAATATGCTAAATACAATAAAATGCAACAGGGTTCAAGAAGCACCAAGAGTGTCATTATTCACTGAGAATCGCACATTCATTTCTGGCAACGTTTGTGTCATTTTGTCGTGCACAAATTGACATGCCGTATTCACAAATTTGCAAGTCAAATTACGAATAGGTGAACAATAATTAGGGGCCAGCCACAGACTTACACATTAGAATAAGTAAAGCATGATTTCTAGAAACGAGAGACAGGTAATCTGTGCATACAGGTGGTACGCAATGAACAAAAATTAAGAATGTTTTCCCCCTATTTTTGTAGTTTCTTCCCGAAAGTATACGTTGATACCACTCATTTGAACCGTCTTGTCGAGACAGTTCAAATGAGTGGTGACAAGACATGTCGTTGAGCGAACATAAGAAAAATAATAAACATTTTGCAAAAGAAATATAAGAAAGTATGGTTTCTGGCTTACAATTTGATTTATTGGTGTTTAACGGCCTATCAACAGCAAAGGTCATTGAACGCGGGGCCAACGGGCTCAATCTGGCTTATGAATGGGAATTAGGAGCCTGGGTAATCTGTGCAATGATTGAAACTTTATTGATTTTTTCCCATATTTAATTATATGTTGTTACCACGCATATGTACCATCTCCTCAAGACGGTTCAAGGCAGTCTTCAGTTCTGTGTAAGCTGCCTCAATTAGTCCAAAAATAAAATAAACATAACCAAACCACAAAATTACACCCTGGCTGGCTAAGGCCACTTGACCAGACCACTTTAGCTGACCACACAAAGTTGGCTGAACAAACAACTTCAACTAGCGGCAGTGTCCTCTAGAAAGACCTTCCACAGTGAGTCAAGTGACCAGAACCTGGACAAGCTACTAGCAATGTCCACTACTTGAAATAATCTATCCATGGTACATAAACTAGTTAACCATATTCAGGGATTCCGCTGGCGATCGCCACTTTCGCAATTGGCGATCAAAATAAACAATTGGCGATAAAAAATCACAATTTTCGAAAAAAAATCGCCACTTCAAAATTATTAATTTTTTTTTTTTGAAGTGCCAATTTTTTTATTTTCCCCGGCGGAATCCTTGATATTACCGACATGCAGCTTTTTAAGAAACATAGAACAATTGACATCTGAACTAATCAAAATATTTATAATGGACAACAGATATGTAAATCGTTTCTAAATTTCTGCCAACCGGCAAAGCACAACAAAACGTGAAAAGGTTCACTGTTTCAGCATCAGCGAAGGTCAGAGATGAGACCTCCGTTTAAAGCGTCATCTGAAAGACACCTGGGGCCCGTTTCACTGAACTTTGTACGACTAAAATGTTCGCAAGTGCAAATTTAGGATCTGGAAATTTCAATTGATGGATTTACATTTATTGAGCATAGGCTGCATATGCAGCCTATGCTCAATAAATGTAAATCCAATAATTAATTGTTTACAAGAAAACATTGTTAATGTGAAATTTACAGACTATCATAATTTTGCACTTACAAACATTTTAGTCGTAAGAAGTTTAGTGAAACGGCCCCCTGGTAATTGGAACTATATATGGAAATATTGTGGAAGTGTATACCTACTAGTACAGTGAGTGAACCCTCCCACCATCCACAGCATAATAAAATAGAAAAGAAAAGAAAGAGAAAATACACGCTATAAAACTCGCTGTGCAATTTCACCGAATTTGTACGCAAACTCAAACAGGTTGTATATAGTCTGTACTCACCTCGAGTCTTTGTCTGGCTCAGTCGGGTTGACGTTATTTTCTACGACTAGAGCGGTCTTTTGTCTTTTCCCCTGAAACACATGAAAAGGAAAACACTTATTTGATGGACAATAACACTACAGTGAGTTGGAGAGACCTATTAATATGACAATATATAAACGTTTGCCGTGGCACTCGGGAACTGTTTGAACCCCAAGGCCGTAGGACGCGGGTTCAATCAGTTCCCCGAACATTATTGTTACATTTCCGTCAGAAATATTGTGTAATTTGAGCATATATGCAGTACTTTCGGTACTTTAATAATCTGCTCCATTCAAACGCTGTACATTTGAACACGGCTGTGAGCGGTGTCAAACAACGACAGTCATGTAACAATGCAAGGTTTTAACCCTCAATTCAAGTATGAGGCTCTCAAGTCCTTCTCCATGCTAATTTCCCCACTATTCAAATGAATGGAAACAGAAATGAATGGAAACAGAACAAGTTAGTAAAATAATTAAGAAGTACATATATCCACGAACAGTGCAGATCTTGAAACGTCGGATTTTTATGAGCTGGCTCACCTGGATCTACACTGCTTGTAAACATTGCAACTAAGGTCGAGATCTGTAGCCTATTTCACCAACATTGCAAAGTATACTTTTCTAGCAAAGTATACTTTGGGGGAGAAATTTTCAATTTAAGGATACATTTATTAATTTTTATTATACTGAATTTATTACATTATCACAGCCATTTTGGCTGTGATAATGTAATAAATTCAGTATAATAATTCTGCATACTTTTAATCCTCAAATATATGCAGTCGTTAGTTCTATATGAAATAATGCATTTCAGAAAAAATAAATTATTACTCCCTCAAAGTATACTTTGCTAGTAAAGTATACTTTGCAATGTTGGTGAAATCGGCTACTGTAGTGTTGAAAGGGTTAACGGATGGTTTGTGGCAATAATAATTTTGATGCTACAATTTATAAACAAACAAAATGCACTGGAATGCCCATATACCTGAAAATAGCAGCGAAAAACTCACTAATAACGATGCCACAATAAAACCTTCCAAAACAAATGTACAGCCCTAGGTAACATTGAGAAAAACGCATTGCAATGTCTACGAATTCACCCACCAATTAAAGCATGATTGTCCACATCACTTACTGGGGGTGAGAAGCCAAGGTCAAGGTCAGTCGGGACAGAGGTCGCAGAGGACGACAGTGATAGGTCATCATCCACAATACAGTCCTGGAGCAAACCATGCATGCTCAACATGGGGTCAGACCCGATGATCATTTTGATGTTGCAGGTTACGATGATGATGGTGATGGTGAAGATGATTTTGATGATCATGAATTAAGAAGAGCTGTGGTATTTACCAAACTCCCACTACATGTTTAAACTACTAGTATGTCAAATTGTACATCTTTCTTGTCACTACAGACATCATTAGGGAGATTAATTCAAATACATTGTATGCTTTTTCTTCAAATTCTTGTATCTTGAGCATGTAATTTAAATGTACAAAGTATCACTGTTTAAACAAATATATACATCATAAGAACTATGTAGCTTATTGGTATTGGTCCACTTTTACTGATTGAAATCCATTCGTAGCATTCATCCATTCCATGTCACATTTTTCTGAAATTCAGATTTTCCCAAAACTGCAATCCACATCTGCTAGTAATTTCAAGTTTATCAGTTTTAACTGAAATCAAAATTCCAGGCGGTGATTATATAGCGATTTGAAAGCATGAAATATGTCATGGTTTCCACTGGTGTTAGAATTCCATGTGACCGTAGGAGGGCTAAAACCACTAACTAGAGTTGGAGATTGTGTCAAAATCCCTGCTGACAAGTTCCCCGGATCAGATAAGACGAACCATATGCTTTAAACACTCAAAATCAGACAGATCTGTAAGAGGGATTTCACTTACTATATACCATACAACTTTTATTTGTGTATAAAAAAAACTCTTTAGTGAAAATCTATGGAACAATGTGCACAACTCTTACTGATAAAGATCAACTACTTATCTCTATGTTAAAGTCAGAAATTCGTCACAATTTCAACCTTAATTTTCGGAGAAAAGAACATTTTATACAGAAAATTCCAAATATATTTCTTCTTTCTACATGTATCTAGAAGTACAGGTTGTGACCACGATCTAAACCGCCTCGTCGAGACGCTTCAGATGAGTGGTCACAACATATATTTTCAAAGATAAATGAGAAAATTATTGAAAATATATTTGTATCCATAAGGTTGTTAATCTTCACACGTAGCTGTTTAATGTTTATACTTAATTTGACTCATTATGTTTTGTCTTTATAATACGTTACCAACCGTAACACTGAACAATTACACTCCATGTTTTTATTATGTTATTAATGAGACAACATTTCGGAAATCTATACAAGAGACGCCAGAATGTTTTTACAAACACGTTTCAGCTAATTTACTTAGTAATCAACCAACTTTCTTATATGTTCAACAAGTTTATATGTTGTGGGTGTGAAATGCTCATTTGAAGTGAGGCCACAAACCCCACTTTGTGAGTACAGTGAAACCTCTCTAAACCGGACACCCTGGGGGTTCCCCAGGGTGTCCGGTTTAGAGATGTTCCACTGCAAATCAAGAATATATCCATTCTGAGACATACATACGTATGTGCTTTGCAATCATGAACATGCATCATCATCGGAGATAGACGACCACGAAACCCATCAAAATAATATCACATATCGATGGTCTAGTAACATAAGGTCGTAACTGCTATGCTAAAGCATAGCACTTACGACCTTATGTTACTAGACCATCGATATGTTTCCGTGGCGTCCGGTTTAGAAATTCCACTGCAATAGCTGACACACATACTTTCTTGGGAAAAAAATAAGCAAAGAATTAAATTTTCTTGTTTCCCTGGCGAAATTTATGTATAGACAATGTCTCACCACTTTCGCCCGCATTACAGATTTTTGTTAGCATTTTTTTGAGAATCAACAGACTTCAAAAAGCATGAAAACATTAAAGGTTTACTATAGAGATTGTTTCGGTTCAATGGAATTCAACATTCCGTGGCAGTTCTGAGTCATGTAACTCTCTACAGAAGGAATGCAAAAGCAGCTGGATAGAACGAATTCTGTGGCACACTTTTGTTTTCTTTTTCTTTTGCTTTTTGGAGGACTCGGATATGATAAAATTCACGAATCAGTATAATGAAAATTGGTTGATAATTATGAATCAAATAACAATTTTAACTGTTAAGTACCTGGGGGCCGTTTCACTAAACTTTGTACGACTAAAATGTTCGTAAGTGCAAACTTATGATAGTCTGTATATTTTACATTAACAATGTTTTCTTGTGAACAGTTATTGGATTTACATTTATCAAGCATAGGCTGCATTTGTTCAATAAATGTAAATCCATTAACTGAAATTTACAGACGATCCTAAATTTACACTTACAAACATATTAGTCGTACAATGTTTAGTGAAACGGGTCGCAGGTATGGACTGTTTTATATTAATTTTCAAAGTAATCCAATTCCATTGCATCTACCAGATTTTTTTGTGAAAAATTCAGAAATTATCCACAACCATGCAAATCCTGATGAGACGATTGCAAATGTTTCATTTATGGTCTGTACTATAGATAAAGAAGAAATCTGAAATTCGTTTCCGTAGATTTTCTCCATAAATATAATCCCCGTATACAATGCTGAATTAAAAGCTTTTTATTTCCTATTTTCGCAGTAAAACATGATTTGACAGCACTTTAGAATCATTTCCATTGGAAATGGTGCTGTCAAACCATGTTTTTATCGAAAAAGAAGACACAATATAAAACAACAGCAGACGACAACTGGAGTTTTGTTTCCTGCTTCTAAGAGTTAATTCTTTACCAGTTATACCATCGAAACGAGTTAATATTATTACAACTATTCCATGTTAGTCTTCAAGAAATTTCATAATTTTTCCAATATTTTCGACACTTAATATATTCACAAGAATCCCACAAAACAATCCACACTCTCTGAATCAACTCAGTATAACTGTAATACTATTGGCATGTTTCTCAAATTGAAATCCCGTTTGTTGATATTCGTACACTGATTGAATGATTGGTTTGGGATTTATGTCCCAGTATTTTTTGCACAGTTTCACTTCACAAACATCCCACCAATTTCAACTTCGCCACTGAAAGAAATCACCGGACATCTGTCTCTGTATCTGGAAGTCCCCCATACATATTCTAGGTTTGTTACATAACAAGCAATTTGCTGTGATTGACACAAATGACCAAATGACCATATGGCTGCTAAATATGTAACACTTTCAGATAAACAATTCACCCTATAAAAGTAATGACCAGTAATCACTGAGAATTACTACTTCTTTTACATTTATTACACTTCTTTCTGATAGGGATGACTTTTTTTCCATTCATGCTCAACTGTTTTAACCAGTATTTATATACATGTATGTGTATATAAGTTATTGGGAATGGGCTGCGACACTATTAAGACTGCTTTTCACAGGTCAATTATTAGGAAGTGTCCTGATCTGGTCAAGGATTATCCAGCATATGGGATTAATTAAACCAGGAATCCGCAACTAGGGTAATCCAGGTTACCATGACAACCATGTGACACCCACAGGCCAGTCACTGAGTCATGCGACATAATACTCGTCATATGTATACAATGTTGGTTTTCAAGGACAGACATGTAGTGGAATTGTAGCCGAGAGGTTGCGACCTCCGACTGTTACTCCAGCGTCCCGTATATGATCCTCGATCCCGGCACTGGAGCTTGTGAAAATTTCCCGCCCTCCTAGCTGGTTCTACCCAGGTGTGCCAAATAGTGGGCAGAACTCCAGATAAGGTGCGTATTTGCGTAAATACCCAATTAAAATTGCCTGTGTGGGTATTCAAGGCCTAAGAGCCAATTGAGACCCTTAAATCGAGCAACAACGGTACCGGTAAACATAAAGACGAAAATGGAACATTAAAAATAACCAGCAAATGACAAAATTCAGCATTGTCAGCGCTAAACATTGTTTATGCCTCTGCGTAACAGCATTTGTGAATCTGTGACCCGGTAACTCAGCCCAAGGTGATCAGTATCTATGCTGGTTAAAAACATTATAAGCTAATTTTTATCAACTCGTTATATATACCCATACACTCATTCATTCAGTAATGTATTCTTATTTATTCCCATTTATCAGTCACAATCAGTCGCTGGTCAATGCTTGTTTACATGTGGTCTCCATGGCAACAGCATGTTGTTAGTATGTAAATGTTTACACTGCCGTGGCAACTAAAACTCCCTTATCCCAATTCTAAAACTGGAATGCCAACACTAATGAGAAGATAACAATATTCGCCAGTGCCCAACTGCTTGTACAAACATAGCACCCACTCAACTTTAATACATGCCACTGGCACTAAAGGTCAAAGCTAAATGTTCTATGTTGGCGATTCTAGTATTAACCCTTACAGTGTAGATCCAAATGAGCCTTTCAACACTTCAGACCTCTATAGCAGTGTTTGCAAACAGTGTAGATCCAAATGAGCCTTTCAACACTTCAGACCTCTATAGCAGTGTTTGCAAACAGTGTAGATCCAGATGAGACGGCTCATAACCGTCTCATCAGGATCTGCACTTTTTGCAAGTAATTTTCATATTTTTTATAAAAAAAAAAACAACACCTTATCAATGGACTAGAGTTTGCACAGTTCTGCATTCATGATACTAGATGTAACATCACTGCATAGCTTCACGGAAACCGACTCCCAAATAAATGACGTGCAGTTAGCCCCCTTATTCCACCGACCATTCAAGTAGCATACCATAGCCACTGGCCCGACAGAAGAGATTTATTATATTCATACCTTCATGGCTCACAGAAATATGTGTATCTTGTTTTTATCTATGGACATGCCACACAAGTATCCAAATGCAGATAACTATATCATGTATACAGAAGGCTAGGAATTCTAATTGGCGGACAGACTCATTTGTCATACAAGCTTGTGCTGGCTAAATGCATGGGTTTTCACTTGTTACAGATGAAGTTATGAAGAACATGTGGTGGCAGGTTAGAGAAACTCGGAGGACAATCTTCGTCACTGAACACACACACACACACAGAGAAACGGACACACAGTTCAAACATAAAAACTTTTGCATATTGAGGAAGAACAGCTGAAGAACACCTACTATAAGCAGCAACTGCTGTAAACAATGCGATAGAGAATAATCAAGTTTATCAGACTCGGCTCGGAAACGGTAGGAATTCCTCGACAAGCCTCGAATTTCCTACCGTTTCTGAGCCGAGCCTGATAAACTTGATATCAAAAGACAGTAGTCTGGTATTCTATTTATCAGGTAACGTTTTAAGCTCTAAAATGACCACAGATGTCGTCGTTATCTATGGACAGAACGAGTACTTGTTTACGTTGAATCATTACACCCGACGTCATTCGGTAACATCACGTGAAGTCATCGGACCAATGGAACGTCAGTTTTCACTTCGTTGTAACCCGGATGTTAGTATCAGGTCAATGCCTAATACAACAATATGTTATCAGTAAGTACGTATTCGGTCAATACAGGGAAGGTTAATACCAGACTCAGGGGCCCTGTAGAATCTAAATTTTACCCGCAAGAAAATATTCGGAAGCATATTCTCGCACACCGTGATTACAACATGCCACGATTGATGCTCAAAAAGATAATTTGTGCCTTTGTACACGGGCAAACAAGCTGATGCGAATTCCAAACGTCAAATGTACGTCAAAGCTGCTTTATAGTCTGGAAACAATTCTAGACATGCAAACAGTGTCTGCGACATAAATTACCCACGGAACAATTGGAATACCATCCTGCTCACATCTACCGTACAGTGGAACGTCGCTACACCGGACACCCAGAAAACTTTTATGTCATAAATGTTAATGGCTTTCCCTGTTGTTTATCTCTATTGATAAATGTCTGTTCAGGATTATAAAGCACACATAAATGTCGGGAGCTCTCAAATGCCTGGATTACAGTGGTTAGAGCAGCTAAGGTTATTTTAGGCCGGGTTAACAGGGTCAAATCCCATTATTTCACCTGTACGGATGGATGGGGGAGGATCTCAAAATCAGAACTAAAGGATGGATTACGGTGGTACATCTCTCTGGGTTTTCATGGTTTTGGATTTAATACAGTGGAACCGACACCTTGAAATAAAACCCTGCAGTGTGACGTTATAATTCCAGCACAAAAATATTTACACAATTCCCTAACATTTGATTGGTCCGTAGCAGGTCTCTGTCCAAAATTTATATCCCAGTAAACTCCATGCCAAACTACTTTCCGTAACCGTCGGACGCAGTTAAAATAATTCTTAAGAAAACGGAAAATAAACACATTTTCTTGATGAATTTATTTCAAATGCTGGAATTATAAGGAATGAATGGCATTTTTGTTGAATTTATCGGGGATATAAACTTGGAAAAGTCGCGGGAATACTGGACGAAGGCCGGAAGGCCTCGTCCAGTATTCCCGTGACTTTTCCAAGTTTATACCCCGATAAATTCCACAAAAAGGCCATTCATTCCTATAATAATTTTCATGGGGTTTCCCATTGTATTACTCAGACATAATAATCTCTGTTCATGATTGGAAGGCTTACAGAAATGTCTTGTAGCGCTCATATGTCTAGATTACAGTGGTAATTCTCTAAATCTGACACATATCTGTGTAATATTAATGTTGATGATAATGTCTGTTCATGACTGCAAAACCCAAAATCATGTCTATAAGTGATTAAATGCCTGGATTATGTTGGTACTGCTCTAATCTGAACACTCTGGGGACCTTCCAGGGTGTCTGGTTTAGAGAGGCTACTCTGTATTTTTACCTACAACGAGTCGGCTAATTAACTCGCAAAATGTATATGATGTCATTTACTGCTAGAAATACACAAAACAGTTCGCTAATGAACACAAATACATTGTGCCATTCAACAGTTTATTCAATTACCAGCTTTCTATGTAAAGTAGGAACTCTCTAATACGGACACCAGGGTGTCCAAATTAGAGAGATTCCTCTGTATTAATTTTTTCCGTATAAAGGCTATAAAGATGCTGAAAAACAAAACTAATGTGTCATGTCTAATATTCGGAAATTTGTCTACGTGTAGCAAACCATATCCAACACAATAAACAAATGATGCGTGCTCTGCATCATTTGTTTAACACATCTTATCTATTCTTATCAAGGGAACTAATTTGCCAAAATGTTGTTATCTACCTTGGTGCTGGTAATACTGGTGTATGGTGAAATGCGGCCAAAACATACGCATCCATTTCATGTATTATAACATTTAATTTTCTATTTTCTTTATTTCTTAACGAAAGTATCTGTTGTCACCACTCATTTGAACCGTCTCATCGAGACGGTTCAAATGAGTGGTGACAACATATACTTTCATGGATGGAAAAATGAAGAAAACATTATTTTGTTTGCTACCTGTGAAAAAAAATAATTATTTTGTTAAAATTCTGCTACCTGTGAATCAGTATGGCGAATATGGAACTAGTTAATTGTCCAGCACAACACAAATGGAAAACACTTGTATAACCGTCGAACCACCGATCAAGTCTACACAAGCGTGTTTGCACACATCTTGTTTAATTAACCGGCAGCCTCAGGTAGCGTGCATTAAGCAAACAAAATATGTGGAGAAAAAAAACGGGAAAAGGAAATAATCGTTATTTGCCCTGATGTAAATTCAATCGCGTTTGACAGGTAATCAAGGTTTAGTCATACTCGCTGATGGCTCCGTGTGATATAAACAGAAACTCAGATGTGCCGAGTCCCGAGAGATAAAGATTCGGGTTAGAAAAAATCGGAATGATAAAACTTGGTTGAGAATGATAGACACCGGTAATCCTGCAGCACCAATCAAGCACATCCTGCAGGTATTGTGAATCGAGTATATCAGAATTCCGTGGACACCCTGGGAATAACACAGGATATGAATGCATGTCATTTTAGACGTGCATGGAAAGCCGTCAATCCAATTCCCGCATGTCATTCAGGTTTGGAATTCTTTTCCCATCGTTTTTTTCATGACTACCTGAACCGATCTATATATGTGGCTGTGACTGGAGAAATATGGCTTATGGGTGTTGCGACCTGTGTAGATCCAGATCAGACTGTGCATCTGCACAGTCTGATCAGGATCTGCACAGTTCGCCATTTCCATTAATTAATCACCTGTCATGCTTCTAACAAGTGATATAGATTGTTAGCTAGCTGCAGGAGTGTGCTATTTGTACTGGAGCTACACTGGTCACAAATCCCATAAGCCTCATTTCTCCAGTCACAGCCACATATGTGACACGCCATGCGATTTTATACATATTTTTCATAAATAAAGTCAAAAGTGTAGCTCCCGATCAAATATCACACTTGTGTAGCCTGATATGCTACATGGATATTGCTTGTTTAATTGATGGAATGGCGAACCGTGTAGATCCTGATCAGACTGTGCGGATGCACAGTCTGATCAGGATCTACACTGGCCGCAAAACCCATAAGCCTCGATCATTTCTCCAGTTACAACCCACAAATAAAATAAGGCGACAACTTCGACTGTCACAGAGATATACAAAACATAAAAGTGCTTCGACACACAGCAGTTGCAAACTCCCAGCACAATGGATTGAAATAAACCGTATTTTAAATTGCAGGACATAAAACAAGCCGAACGGATTCAATTTACAAACACGAAACATGATCAGAGTTGGTTTCAATGATTTTGGATTAACAATCGATAATAAAACTGCGGAATTTTCTACAGGACGAGCTGACTGTCTACTGAACAAAACCCCGATTTAAAAATAGAAATGAAACAGTTTAAGTCCATTTTAATTGTTTACATTGGGCGCTAGCGACAGTGTCATCTACAATTAAATTTAGAAGTTGGATTTCGCACCGATGTGTCTGGTTTGAAAGTTAAACAAATGTTTTGAGACACACCTAGTTGTGCTAACAAGTCAGTTTTTAAGTTAGGAAAATAATTTTGTTGTCTTTCGCTTCATTTTCTTTCATAGAAAAATAATGTTTTTATTGCTTGTGAGCGTGATAACTCGTACAGTACGAAAATTACTATGTGTGATAATTTAAATATGGTGTCGCTATATAACCGTTTGAAGATACATAAGAAAATACTATGTTTTTTTTTCCAGCAGCTAAAATGTAAATAAATATGTATAAATTATTTCATATTATGTTTATAGTAACATATATTTAGATGCATTTTTAACTCTTACAATGCTGAATTTAATTTAGCTCTTGTTTTTCTCAATTAAAACGGTTCAAATGAGCTAACAAAATTTAATTTTATGGAGAAATAAACAAAATAATCCGATTTTTTCCCAAGAAAATTATCGTATCCTTAAGACTGAAATGGGTTAATTATGACAAGAATTGGCAAAAAGAAATTTAGCAAAATGTTGAAGGTTCTAGAACAGCCTGATCTGTAGAGCCATTTTTCAATCGCAAAACTTGCCTTCGCCTGTTGGCAGATTGCTGTTGGCAACAGAAAAACTGAAATTATCCCTGTCATTTTCTCACACCTGGATAAATACGGAGAAATACCAGGCCTCGGGTCATCTTGGGTTATCCGTGTACCATAATAACCTTAAATATTCGGACACAATTTGGAAATCAGGTACATTTTTGGCTTACTTGCTACTTGAGAGTTGAATCAGGGAATGCTCATTATAACTAGAAAATGTGTTCATAGAACACGGATGCCCCACATATCGCTTTGATAATAAATGAGGCCAAATTCCAAGTTAAACTTTTTTTTTACCTGAGCGTTAAAAGTTTTTGAAGCACCAAGTATGTGATCGACCTTGACCCTGGGCTTGGCGGGGGCAGGAGGAACGTGGATTTGGCACAGGGCAGTAGAGGACCATTAGAGCAATGTGTATATGAAGTATGAAGCTGATCCGTGAATGGGAACAGAAATTATAAGATATTTACCCGAGCGTTAAAGTTTTTGAAGCACCAAGTATGTGACCTTGACCCTGGGCTTGGTGGCGGGGGCAGGACAAACGTGGATTTGGCACAGGACAGTAGAGGACCATTAGAGCAATGCGTATATGAAGTATGAAGCTGATCCGTGAAAGGGAACAGCTAGAAATTATAAGATATTTACCGAGCGTTAAAGTTTTTGAAGCACCAAGTATGTGACCTTGACCTTGGGCTTGGCGTGGGCAGGACGAACATGGATTTGGCACAGGGCGGTAGAGGACCATTAGAGCAATGTGTAAATGAAATATGAAGGAGATCGGTCGATGAAGAAATTACGAGACATTTACCCGAGAGTTAAAGTTTTGTGACGGACGGACGGGACGGACTGGACGAACGTTCCTACAAATGGATACTTATGTGGCTAACCCTAACCTTTTCCTTTGTTCATCCCTATTGTGCTGTAGCCACATAAACCCATTTTTAGCCACATACAATCACGGAACAATAGAATATTACATAACCTATTGTTCTCCTAGCCACATATGTATCCATTTGTAAGCTCGGACGGACGGGACGGGACGGACAAGGGTAACACTAAATGCCCCCCCCCCCCTTCACTATCGTGGTGGGGCATAAAAATAATATGATAGTTGACTAGTACTGATACTAAGTGGTGTGGTTATTCTAATTTCAGGGCTGAATACCAGGAAATATCTTTTTGTGGAAATATTCAGTTCTGATTTTGAGACCTCTCCCACCACCCCCATTACAACAGGAGATATATGGCGATTAACACGGCTTAAAATGTTTGTTTATTGGGGTTTAACGGCCTATCAACAGCTGTTGACAGGCTGTTAAACAACAAAGTATTTAGGGATTATATGGTTGCACTGAAAATCTGTATTTGGATACAATTTGTTTTGGGAAACAAACAAATGGTGTGCAAATATATAGGGTTATTATGGTCATGCTGGTTCCTCTTTGAAGTAGTGATTTCTCACAGCAGTTCTATTGGAGAGATTAGAACCTGCTGAGCTGGGAACCGGAGGCCAGACTGACAAGATTATCAGCATAAATCACTGAAAATAGTATAAAATTGTTGAAAAATTTAGATAAACCCATGCACCAAGATGGGGATGAAAAGTTTAAATATGGTAGCTTGTATGTTCAGAGTACATGTATATTTAATGGCACGTATTTACGTTAATGTAGATAAACCAAGATCGGGATAAAAAGTTTAAATAATACTTTGGTAGCTTGTGTGTTCAGAGTATGTTTATGTTTGTTTGTTTATTTATTGGTGTTTAACGGCCTATCAACAGCTATGGTCATGTAAGGCCGGGCAAACGGGTTCGATATATAAACCTGCTGCATTGGGGGGAAAATCCCAAAATCAGAACGGAATATTTACATCGAGAAAAATTAGAATATCCAGAAATTAGAATAACCCGACCTGGTGCCAGGTCCATATCACACCAAAGTCACTTGGCCCCTTCCGCTAAAATAAGATTACGAATAATCGTAATAGTCACATAAGGGGTATGTATAACCAGATTCAGCTGTCACATACAAAATGCCAAAGAAGTATATGAGAGCCAAACCAGGTCTCCAGTCGGAATTCCAGTAAGGATGAACCCCGATGTTAAATTACCCATCACACGCTCCCACCTGCCACCCACCAGAGTATATTTAATGGCATTTATTTGTGTTGATGTAGATAAACCCATGCACCAAGATCCGGATTATAACTTTATGGTAGCTTGTGTGTTCAAAGTGTGTGTAATTTTTATTTATTTATGTTAATGGTTAATGGTTTTAATTAATGGCCTGTCAACAGCTTAGGTCATTTCAGGATGGGTTGAATCCAGTATTTCCCTTGTACTGGGTGTGGGGGGGGGGGGGGGGTGGCTGGGAGTGGAGGAGGCTGGCTGGGAGGGGGTGAATCCAAAAGTCAGAAATGAATATTTACATCATATATATATATTCAGAATATCATGATCTGGTGCCAGGTCCGCACAACACAAGAGACTTCATCATATTAGTTTAATAAATTTGCCAAAAAAGACAGTTGATATTTATTATTTACGACAGGGACATTTGTGGCTGTGACTGGAGAAATGGGGCTTATGGGCTTTGTGACCAAATTGTAGCTCCTAATCTGAAACAGCACACTCCCGTAGCCTGATAACCATCTATATTCATAGCTAGAAGCATGACAGGTGATTCATTGCTGGATTGGTGAACAGTGCAGATCCAGATCAGACTGTGCGGATGCACAGGCTGATCTGGATCTACACTGGTCGCAAAACCCATAATTATTTCTCCAGCCTCGGCCACGTATTTCTTATTTGAAATACACCATATTATTTTATATAGGTCTGGTTTGTGAGTCAGTATCTCATGGGTGGCTCGTGTGTGTATACACTCGCATATCCAATCTCAAAAATATTTAAAACAACAAACAACTACACACAAGAAAACTCATTATTACCGCAGGAAAATGGTTATAGCTAAAATTTCATTTAACGGCAATATTTATATTTTGTCTAAAATCTTCCCAAACAGGTATGTTTACTCAAGGTGGCTACACGCATACCTAACTACAATAATCAAGATTTTATTCCAACTAATTGTTTTATTCGCTGTTGGCATGTTCGAGCGTATTTAAATATTTCTCTACGCAAGTATAACAACATAATAACAGGTAATAATGTTTTCAGAACTAAATAATTATTTAGCGTTTTTTTGCAGGACGAGCAAAATGTCCGTTTTCTGTTTTCTTTTTTGTGTTTTTTTTTTTTAAATGTCTAAAATGTTATGAATTATGGCACAAAGCATTTTATTATTAATTACTCTCTATTCGCGATAATTTCAATGATTGGCTACAAATCATGTAAGTTCATAGAGACAAAGCAGTAAACATAAAAAAAATCAAACAAACAAAAAGGTTTTCATTATTATAGTAATACACATTTGCCATATAATGAAGCAATACACATTTGCCATATAATGAAGTAATACACATTTGCCATATAATGAAGCAATACCATGGTATTGCTTCATTATATGGCAATTGTGTATTACTATATAATAATGAACACCTTTTATAGACACTGATAATAAAAGTACAAAATTTAGAGTTCACCCTTCTTTCTAAGCCAATCGCTGGGCTACGGTCGAGCCCCGCAGGGGATGTAGAACGTTTTTTTTTATTAATTCGCTCCCACGAAATAACAATTCCTTCCCACAAATTAACAATGTGTTCCCTCAATTTAACAATTCATTCCCACGAAATAACAATTTGTTATATCGTGGAAATGTGATAATTCGAGGGAACAAATTGTTAAATTGAGGGAACGAATAGTCATTTCGTGGGAACAAATTGTTATTTGGTGGGACCGAATTAATAACAAAATCCATGTACCCTGCGGGGCTCCATACTGGCAGCATTGTGTTCCACTTATTTCACATATTGCAGCGTGTAACCCCAATAAGTTATATATTATCTGATTTAATGATTTAATACTGGATTTTTCAAGAACTAAATGTCTCGCATTCAATTCCTTTAAACAAATCCAATATGTGAACAATTCTTATACATAAAGTACAAACATTTATACCATTGTGAGCTTAATGTATACATTTATCTCATTTTCAGATAACGGTTTTAAATATTATCTACTAAGTAGGTATAACCAGAACTGTCAGACATAATACTGCAATCAGGGATTCCGCTGGGGAAAATAAAAAAAATCGGCACTTCAAATTTTTTTTATTTTTTTTTGTTGTTTTTTTTCTTCTTCTTTTTCTCGAAAATTGTAATTTTTTATCGCCAATTGTTTGCCAATTGCGAAAGTGGCGATCGCCAGCGGAATCCCTGTGCAATGTGCGTATTTGTTTCCAATTGTAAAATTATATTCATAACACACCGACTGTATAGCATTGTTATTGTTTGTTTTCATGTTATTGAAAAAAAGTTTATACCGGATGTACCTTAGCTAATTTATAATAACAAGCTATTGTGCATAATATGACAACAATTCTGCAAAAACCAGGGACCCGTTTCACTAAACTTTGTACGACTAAAATATTCGTAAGTGCAAATTTAGGATCGTCTGGAAATTTCGATCGATGGATTTACATTTATTGAGCATAGGCTGCATATGCAATCTATGCTCTCTATACATGTAAATCCAATAACTGTTTACAATAAAACACTGTTAATGTGAAATTTACAGACTATCATAATTTTGCACTTACAAACATTTTAGTCGTACAAAGTTTAGTGAAACGGCCCCCAGAAACCCACTTTTCCGACGTCGGAGAAGTGGCCGGTTCCTGGTTTTTGCAGAATTGTTGAACATATTGTATTATTGCGGAAAGATTACATAATATGACAGTTTTATTAACCCATTCCATTCGGAATACACCTTTACGTGTATGAATTTTTTTAAATATTGTATTTTTATCTTTGTTATTTCTCAATGAAAGTATATGTTGTGACCATTCATTTGAACCGTCTCGACGAGACGGTTCAAATGGTGGTCGCGACATATACTTCCGCGAGCATAGACTGAAAATATTTAGGATTTCCGCAAACATAATGGTGTATCCTCAGCATGAAATGGGTTAAAACAGACATTGTCGAAATAGATCTGTGGGTCCAAAACTGTTTCAATACATAAGTCAAACAAATAGTGCAGTTATTTTTTATAATTTGATTTGATTTATTGGTGTTTAACAGCCTATCAACAGCTAAGGTCATTTAACGCCAGGCCAACGGGTTCGATCCCGTATGTAACATGCTGCATAATGGGGGGAAAATCCCAAAATCAGAACGGAATATTTACATTGAGAAATATATATATTCAGCACTGAAATTAGAATAACCTGACCTGGTGCCGTCTATACCACACCAAAGTCACTTGGCCCATTCCCCTACAAGTAATAGGATTAGGAATATATGAAATAAATGTAGTTATTTTGTATAAGTTGAATAATATGAGTATAATTTACAAGCATTCAAACTGTTTTTGTTAATTAATTCTCTACCTTAGAAACGTTTTTGTTAATTAACCCTTACAACGCGGGGAAACAAAATTGTCTCGTCTGCTGTTGTTGTTGTTTTTTTCTTCTTTTTTTCTATAAAAAAAACATGGTTTGGCAGCACTTTAGAATCATTTCCAATGGAAATGATTCTAAAGTACTGTCAAACCATGTTTTGATGAGCAAAATGGAAAGTAAAAAACAGACAGCAGCCGACAAAATTTAATTCAGTATTGTAAGGGTTAATTTTGTATTGTAAACATTTGGTAGCGGTAATTCATTTCACAATATCAGTACATATGTATTCAAATAATAATTGTTTTCACGAATTATCTTTTTCTCTGTATTTATTTTTAACTGCTCCTGTTAAAGGTACATGCCCACTCAGTAGGCACACAATGTTCTTTATAGGAATTAACTAAGTGTATAATTATGTAACTATTCCACCAGTTTTAATAATTACGAGTGTCCGTTATACAGATATCATTTAGTAATCTTTATTTTTCTGAAAATTAAACGTGTCACATGAACAAATATTTTATCGCCAGATTATAAAGTATGATCATTAATTGCGCATCAAAAAATAAATGCCGATAATAAATAATAAAATTTCCGTTAACATTCCAAGAAAACACGGTTATCGCCCCCGATATCAGTGCGGAAATTCATGTTAGATATAAAAAGTATAATACTGCCAATTAATACGTCGGGTAATGGTGAACAAATGTTTATTTTGCCCGAACAATGTCATATCTAAAGAATGGTCGAAAAAATATGCCTCCCTATATTATACCCTGGCATGTGGGACTATAGCTTTAACATAATATACATTGCCTAATAATTGTCTAATAATTACTGTTTTTGTTTTGTTTTAATTTATTTCAAGACACACCACAGAAGTATACTTTTAACATACTTGGAAATAGTATTATTGTTTTTATATTTTGGCTGCTAGTTATAAAATTTTATTTATCTGTTAAATTCTTTTAATCATTGTTAGTTCAGCAAATATATTTACTAGCCATAACTCTTTGCATGCTAGCGGCGAAAATATCCGCCAAACGCCAAACGGAGTATATGACACAATTCTAATGAAAGTCCAAGACATATTCATGACATTTATATGGAGAAATAAAAGAAAATATAATTAATTGTTATCTGCTAGGACACAATTCTAATGAAATTCCAAGACATATTCATGACATTTATAAGGAGAAATAAAGGAAAATATAATGAATTGTCATTTGCTATTTTTGAACTATTTATAGCCCACAAATTTCTCAGCATGCAAAGAGTTAATATTAAACAACAAAGATTAATAATGTTAACCCATTACATGTGAAATACACTTTTACGGGTATGAATGTTTTAAAATGTTTTATTTTTATTTTTATTATTTCTCAATGGAAGTATATGTTACAACCACTCATTTGAACAGTCTTAAAACCCTTCCTACGCTGTTGACGAAAATTGCCGTCAGCGCATGAGAATTGTCTCCACGATTCTCATGTGTGGTCAAAACATTTCCAGCAGACAACAACATTTAATTCAGCGTAGTAAGGGTTAATGAGACGGTTCAAATAGTGGGTGCGACATATACTTCTAAGCACATTTAAAGAAATTATTTATGATTTTCCCCAAATAAAATGGCGTATCCTCAGCATGAAATGGGTTAAACGCGTACAGAATGCGGGAAATGTAAATTGTTGTCTGCTGTTGTTTTATTTTATACATCATTCTCCATTAAAACATCATTTGACAGCTAGCACTTTGGAATTATTTCCAATGGAAATGATTCTAACGTGCTGTCAAACAATGTTTTTGATGAGAAAAATAAACAGCAGACAACAAAATTTAATTCAGCATTGTAAGGGTAAAATTACCGTGATAAATAAAATAAAATACTATGCATTCAAACAGCATTAAATTTGAGAAAAATTTAAAATAAAAAGCAGATGACAATGTTTAATTAAACAGTGTAAGAGTTAAAAGTATAGTATAAATCTGAAGAAAACAAAATAAATTTATTTAATGGTGATAACGGCCCATCAACAGCTATGGTCATTTTCAGCCGGGTTAACAGGAAAATAAATTTAAATAGAATTTAACTCGAGAAAAATGGAAATTAAACAGCAGACGACAAAATTTAATTCAGCATCGTAAAGGTTTAAAGTATATAATTAAATGTTGACGTCTGCTGTTTATTTTCTTCTATTTTTCTGAAATCCAGGTGCTATTCGAATATATTTCAAAATAAAATAAATTCACATATGGCAATGAAAATATAATAAATTCGCATAGCACTGGATTTCAGAAAAATAGAACACCAGCAGACGACAACATTTAATTCAGCATTGCATTTGTAAGGGCTAAAGTACAGTAATCTGAATAAAATAAAATAAGTTCACAAACGGCATTGAATTGTGACAACATTGAAGACTAACACAAGGCCATACATACGGCTTGCAATAGGCCACTTGTGGGACAATGTAAATCCAAGACCTCTATTGATCATCATTGAAACATAAACCAAAATATTGCAACAATTCTATCACAAATATTATTTGCTTAGTAAAAAGAGTTGAGATTATACCGTAGATCCATTCATATTTGGTAACAGACACCATAATTATCTCATAATGTTGGAATCGTACACATCGCTCGCCGATCGCTTTCACTCTCCATTTTCACAAGAAGAACCAACCTATAACCCGACTTTGACACCCCGCTCTGTTAAAATAATCAAACGTGTGCATATTACACACGGATAATCAACTTAATTAAATGCCCGTGTAGAAAAATAAAACATATAAGACTACCTGAATATGAAGTCAGATATGCGAACAGCGCATTCAAAGTGTGAAATTCAGTACGCAATTTGGAAACAAAATCCGGCCGGATTGGTACACATGATATGGCAGCGAACCTTTACTTCTATCGTGTAAGATTGTCTTACCTGTAATATGACAAAGATAAACAAAAGAATCCTTTTCACGGAAAGCGTCACTTTCTGTCCACAAACAAAGGAATATGATCTGGTGTACGCAGGCAGATATGCATTAAATATCTACAATATCGAGTACCCTGCTCGCCATTACAACTAAAACTGTCATAACGAGTCGCATCGGCAACACAGATCGCACGTAATTATTTATGCCGATAATCCAACGTGGGCAGGGCTAATCAACTTGTACTAGGTAGATAAAATCCCTACACTGCGAAGGCACACGTTCTATCCAAAATACTTCGCAAACAGTATCCTGCTGCAGTTGGGAAAGAGTAACGTGTATCCAGTTCAACGGAAGTCGGAAAACATCACAACTATACAGATACCTAGTCCGGGCAATCACAATTTCAACCAAAATGTATATAATCAGGCGGCTATTAATATTAATAGCCTTTCAATAGGTGTCTTTATTGGCTGGCTATGGTTCCATACAGTAACTGCGAAACTATACTTCAATATTGGAATTTCCATTATGCCCCTCCTTCAATCATGTAAGCCCCGCCTCCACAGCCTGTGGAGGCGGGGCTTACAGGATTAAATGAGGGGCATAATGGAAACTCCAATAATAAATCTCCGCCTAGACTGAATCTTGCCCCACCTTGTTTGAAACTGGATATGGATTTCAGCTCCACATAACCGTCAGTCAGTGATGGGTCTGGGGTTTATAGCCAACTATTGGCCTATCAAATTTGTGTCTATCTCTTACTGCAGTGGAAGGTTAGTTGGATTTACAACATTACAGCTGTTTGACCAGATTTATTTACACAACAAACTCAACAGGATTTTTCCGTTTTCTGCGGATTTTCATCCCAAAAACGGATAGGATCTATGGATGGATAATTACCATCTACGGATGTTTATTGTAACAATTTTACCGATTCAATTTAATAGCAGTAAATTTCATACAAATATGATGAAATTTGATTTTGTTCTTGAGGAAGATAATGAAACAATGTGATTTTAGTACCTTCACGAACAAATATTTACAAAAACAAAATGATATAAAATGGCGACAAAATCTTCAAAGCATTTGCTCAGAAAACTTCATCAACTTTCGTCGCCATTTACAGAACATTATAAGCACAGTTTCTGTAAATATTTATCACCACACATTGCACACCTCGTTAGGTACAAAATCACATGGTTCGTTTCATATATATATATCACATGGTTCGTTTATATATACATATATATAAAAAGGCAATACACGGTGACTATTTTTTATTTACCTCCTTGAAATATATGATGCGACCTCACAGTTGAACAAGGGGTAAAACACATAATTTCAAAGAGAAATAATTTGGAATGTAATTTATTAACGTATTCCTTTCAGAATACACATTTACAGGTATGAACTTTTATTTCTCAATGAAAGTATATGTTGTGACGACGAGACGGTTCAAATGGTGGTCGCGACATATTTATGAGCTCGTATAAAGAAAATATAGGATTTTCCACAAACAAAATGGCTCAGCATGAAATAATTCCAGCACAAAAATATTTACACAATTCCCATTTGATTGGTCCGTAGCAAGTCTCTGTCCAAAATTTATATCCCAGTAAACTCCCATGCCAAACTACTTTCCATATCCGTCAGGCGCAGTTAAAATAATTCTTATGAAAACGGAAAATAAACACATGTTCTTGATGAATTTATTTCAAATGCTGGAATTATAAGGAATGAATAGCCTTTTTGTGGACTTTATCGGGGATATAAACTTGGAAAAGTCATGGAAATACTGGACGGAATATTTAGATTGAAAAAAATAAAATATTCAGCCCTGAAATTAGAATAACCCTACATGGTTCCAGGTCCACACAACACCAAAGTCACTTGGTCCCTTCCCCTACAAATAATAGGATTACGAATAATCGTAATACTCACATATTAAGGGGTATAACCATTCAACTATCACATACAAAAATGCCGGTAAATTACCCATTGCATGCTCCCACCTGCCACCCACTCAGTGAAACATATTGTCTCGAATAGTGACATGTTCTACAGGCCGTTTTCAATATTTTAGTTGCCCATAATTTGAGTACATTCTAACCCTTAGACCGCTTCACACAACAATTGTCGTCTGCTGTTGATTTTATATCTTGCCTTATTTCTCAATGAAAACATGGTTCGACAGCACTTAAGAATCATTTCCAATGGAAATGATTCTGAAGTGCTGTCAAAGCATGTTGCAAATTATTCTAAAGTTCTGTCAAAGCATGTTTTTGATGATAAAAATGGAAAATAAACAGCAGACGACAAAAAATTAAGATAGCGATGTAAGTGTTAATACACTGAAATAATTTATTCAGAAAATATAAGTATCTGAGGGTCATACCATTATAATACCAAATTGGAGACACATTCAATTGAAAATTTGAAAAAAAGAAGAATATTTTTCCATTATGTTCAGAGACTTTGCAAAAACATTTGTGGGTGTGAGGCCAAACAGCATACTACGGAACCCCGCAGGGGACATGGATTTTTTTTATTAATTTGTTCCCTCGAAATAACACTTTGTTCCCTCAATTTAACAATTCGTTCCCACGAAATGACAATTTGTTCCCTCGAATTAACAATTCGTTCCTGTGGGAACGAATTGTTATTTCATGGGAACGAATTGTTATTTCATGGGAACGAATTGTTAAATTGAGGGAACGAATAGTTAAATTGAGGGAACAAATTGTTAATTGGTGGGAACGAATTGTTAATTGGTGGGAATTTCGTGGGAACGAATTAATAAAAACAGAAATCTACGTCCCCCAGGGGGAGGGCTCCATAGCATTCTGACATCACTGAGAGAGTGTATCCAAATATCTGACCTTGATTAACCACAGGAGAGGGGGCCAGTGGCAGCCAGGCATTCAAAATAAACAGTTACATACCGCTGTGACTGGAAAAATTGGGCTTATGGCATTTGCGACCAGTATAGATCCAGGGGGGCATTTCACTAAACTTCGTACGACTAAAATGTTCGTAAGTGGAAAATTATGATAGTCTGTGAATTTAACATTAACAATGTTTTCTTGTAAACAATTGTTGGATTTACATTTATTGAGCACAGGCTGCATAAGCATCCTATGCTCAATAAATGTAAATCCATCAATTGAACTTTCCAGACGATTCTAAATTTGCACTTACAAACATTTCAATCGTTAGAAGTTTAGTGAAAAGGCCCCCAGATCAGCCAGCGCGGATCATGATCTGCAATGTTCGCCAGTCCGTCAATGAAACACCCGACATGCTTCTAACAAGCAATACAGATCATCGTTATCGGGCTATATGAGTGTGCTATTTGACCAGGAGGTACACTGGTCACAAATCCAGTAGGCCCCATTTCTCCAGTCACAGCCACAAATGGTAAAATGGACCACAGGCCTGTATAGTGGTACTGGCATAATATGTATATCCAGATTGAGGATCTGTAGCCGATTTCATCAAAATTGCAAAGTATACTTTGAGGGAGCAATCATTGATTTTTCCGAAATGCATTATTTCATGCAGAACTGACGATTGCATATATTTGATGATTAAAACTATGCAGAATTATTATACTGAATTTATTACATTATCACAGCCAAAATTGGCTGTAATAATGTAATAAATTCAGTATAATAAAAATTAATAAATTTATTCTAAAATAGAAAATTTCTCCCTCAAAGTATACTTTGCTAGGAAAGTATACTTTGCAATGTTGGTGAAATGGGCTACTGCACTTTGTGCAACAAATGTTCATATTTTTTAGAAGAAAAAAAAACACCCCCTTTTCATAAGTCTAGTCTGAAAATCATTTTGTGATGGTTGGATTGGTTTCAAAATTAACATATCAAAATCTGTTACAGTTATTCAGGGGTGAAAGGGTTAATTAAACTGTGGTCTGGTCTCTATCATAATGGCCTTACCTGTTGCTGGGACGTTAAGCCCATTAACTTTCACTTTCAAGCCATATTGATGTAGGCGAAATAGATCCATGTCATGTGATGGTGTAGGCAACATGTGGTCAGCTAGGCAGGTGGACATGGCATGTAGAGATATGCAGATATGACGCAACTGGCATGCCAATATTTGTACAGGTCTTATCATGTGCCCATCTATATTAGCGGTTGTGACTGGAGAAATGGGGCTTATGGGATTTGTGTGTAGAAGTATTTAGGGAGTATATTGCACTGAATATCCGTATTGGGATACAATTTGTTTTGGGGTTCCCAAAACAAATGGTGTGCAAATATATAGGGTTATTACGGTCATACTGGTTCCTCTTTGAAGTAGTGATTTCTCACAGCAGTTCTATTGGACAGATTAGAACCTGCTTAGCTGGGAACCGGAGGCCAGACTGACAAGATTATCAGCGTAAATCACTGAAAATTGTTGAAAAATTAGATAAACCCATGCACCAAGATCTGGATGAAGTCTAAATATGGTAGCTTGTGTGTTCAGAGTATTTTAATGGCATTTATTTATGTTAATTCAGATAAACCCATGTACCAAGATCGGGATGAAAAATTTAAATATGGCAGCTTGCGTTTTCAGAGTGTGCGTAATTTCATTTCAGAATATCGTGATCTGGTGCCAGGTCCTCACCATACAAGACTTCATAATATTCAAGTTTATATTTATTATTTATGACGGGACATTTGTGGCTGTGACTGGAGAAATGGGGCTCATGGGCTTAATGTGACCAGTGTAGCTCCTGATCAAATAGCACACTCTCGCAGCCTGATAACGATCTATATTGCTTCTTAGAAGCATGCATGGCGGGTGTTTCATTCATGGAATGGCGAACAGTGCAGATCCCGATCAGACTGTGCGGATGCACAGGCTGATCTGGATCTATATTGGTAGCGAGACCTATATGCCCCATTTCTCCAGTCACAGCCACATTAGGTTGAGAAAAGTGGCACGTGAAACCAAAGTCCCAACAACAGCTAAGGTCATATAGAGATGGGGCCTTGGAAAGGCCACATATGAGGAGATTTGGTTTGATTTATTGGTCTTTAACGGCCTATTAACAGCTAAGGTATTTTAAGGTCAGGCTAACGGGTTGATCCCGTATTTAATATACATACCACACCAAAGTCACTTGGCCCCTTCCCCTAAAATAGGATCACGAATAATCTTAATATTCATATAAGGGGCATAACCAAATTCAACTCTCACATACAAGAATGCCAAAGATGTGTCTGATGGCCAAACCAGGTCTCTGGTTAGGATTCGGGTAAGGATGAATTCCGATCGTTAAATTACCCATCGCAGGCTCCCACCTGCCACCCACCCTGCAGCGAGGGGAAGAATACATGTAATTCTCAATATTAATATAAAGTTGGTTGTGTCTACATTAGCAGCTGGTTTTCATACATGGACAATACAATACAGTAAATACAATATGTAGTCGTTGATGAAAACAGTAGTCATAATCGGCTCCACAAGCAAAAGTTCTGACAATAGATGTGCATTTCGCAATGATGTTAATTTCCCAACTGTTACAGTTCTACGACATGTATTGACATTTCCAGGCATTTTCCTATTTACAAACATGTCAACCTGTCACTGTAGATCAGGGTACGTGCAATGACAATTAATTAATTAGATACCTGTGTGGGGCTTTAATTAGACTGGGAGATTGGCATGTATACACAGTGGGATGATTCTCTGTGCGAGACAAGCTACTAACCTGTGGATGTTTACAAAATATGAAACAACAGCAGGATGCGATTTTCATTTACCTCATCCTAAGGGTTAACATAATTTCACACGCCCAGCTGGGCGTGTGAAATTATGTTAACCCTTAGGATGAGGTAAATGAAAATCTGGGCGTGTGAAATTATGATAACCCTTAAGTAAATGAAAATCTGGGCGTGTGAAATTATGTTAACCCTTAGGATGAGGTAAATGAAAATCGCATCCTGCTGTTGTTTCATATTTTGTCTCTTATAATGTCCAGTGAATGTTACTGTGTGGGGTTAGACAAGGTTACACACTTGTCCCTTGTCTATTTAAGTGTGCACTTGCAAGGTAACCATTTCCATTACTATCCTCCAGATAAACGCCTTAGAAACCAAAATGAAATGAATGTCCCAGCAACAGCTATCACTGAAGAAATTGGGCTTATGGGATTTGTGACCGATGTAGCACCTATTCAAATAGCACACCCCTGTAGCCTGATAACGATCTATATTTCTTATTAGCAGCATGATGGGTGTTTCATGGACATATTTGTGTTTGTGACTGGAGAAATGGGGCTTATGGGATTTGTGACCAGTGTAGGTCTTGATCAAATAGCACACTCCTATTGCCTGATAATGATCCATATTATTTATAAGGCCTATTTCTCAAGTCACAGCCACATTTGAGTGCTTTGCAATCATGAGAAGAAATTATTGTTCAAGAAACACGACAGTGAAACACAACAAAATGAAACAAAGTGAGGTTAAACAAAAATAATGAAAATTTGACAACAATGCATATGACCTTTTAAAGGTTAAAGAAATGCGTCACAATGATCGAAGCAATAAACAAGGCAACAAGTTTCATTTTCCAAAACCACTTTGCACATTCTTCAATAATTATGTGGCTATGACTGGAGAAATGGGGCTTATGGGTTTTGCGACCAGTATAGATCCAGATCAGCCTGTGCATCCGCACAATCTCAATATAGATCGTTATCAGTGTGCTATTTAACGTGGAGCTACACTGGTCACAAATCACATACTAGCCAGCCACTTTCCTCCAGTCACAGCCACATTTGAGACGCGCCATGTGATTTTAACCTTAGGACATGTGTAATTTCATTAAATACGGTTACAAAAAAATTTACAATATTTTTCATAAATAAAGTCAAAAGGTCACAAAGTTTTCAGAGTACATGCGGGATCCCCGCATGTACTCTGAAAACTTTGTGACCTTTTGACGCCATTTATGGAAAATACTGTAAATTTTGTAAAACGTATTTCATGAAATTACGCAGATGCCAGAAGGTACACAATCACACACCGTGTCTCATGTAAGGCTTCCTGCTACTTGAGATGGTAAATCACTGCAAAGCACAGCGTGTATTAGCTTTTTGCATCAAGGCAGATTAGCCGGACAATAGCGAAACACTTTTGTCGGCTCCGAATAATGTCCCGAAAACTCTCTATACCTAAACTGTTAGCCAGCGAAGGTCAGGGCATGGTTTAATCTGTGTGTGCGGCATTATAAGGAAATAATTGACCGTACAAGATCAAACGCACGACGCTGATCAAACAGGCTCAGGAGAATAGGACTAACTAAACAGTTTTAATTTGCAGTAAATGTTGCTCAATTTAGCTGTTTAGCAGCAATTTCGCGGGAATTATGGAATTAACCTGTCCCAAATCATTTTCATAATGATATTCATTTGACGTGAAAATGGACGAATGCCAAGCAAAACGGGGGGTGCAAGATACAATAATAACTTAATAATCTAAAGAAAGTTGGGTATATAATCATAGTAAAACACTCAATACTAGACCCCCCCTTTCCTAATATTTGCAAACAGTGTAGATCATGATGAGTTGGCTCGTAACGAGCCATCTCATCAAGATCTGCATCATTTGTGGATATTTTTAATAATGGAACAATCTCAAACTTAACGTGAAATAGTCCATGTCAGTTATTTAGGGGTGAAAGGGTTAACATTGTTAAAACTCTGAAACAATTTCATGATGAATATACACCATGATGACACACAAGACTAGATAATGATATCAAGTTTATCAGGCAAGGCTAGGAAACACGTAGGAATTCCGAGGCTTGCCGTTTCTGAGCCGAGTCTGATAAACTTGATATCAAAAGACAGTAACTTGGTATTCTATTTATCAGGTAAAGTTTAATGCTCGAAAATGACCACAGATGATGTCGTTATCTATGGATAGAACACAGGCTTGTTTACGTTGCGTCAGTTTTCACTTCGTTGTAACTCGGATGTTTGTATCAGGTTAATGCCTGATACAGCAGTATGTTATCAGTCGGTACGTATTCGGTCAATACAGGGCAGGTTACGTGATAAAAATGTTTACATGGGACACGGATGCCCCCACTCGCAGCATATATCAATGGAATATGTAGGAATAGTGGGTCTGAGCACAGGTGACATGATTATACCAATGTGCTATTCCATACAGTATTGTACACCCAAAATGGTGAAAGACGCGTAAAGTTTTAGTGGTTCGGATGGCTAAGTGATTTAAGCGAAAAAAGTAGGTCAAGGACATTTGAAGATCAAAATTGTTATGTCTCAGATTCTGATGTAGATCAGTTGCCGAGTATTATGTGTAAGTGTAGTAACCTTGGTGTTATAGAGGCTGAGCAACAGACTTAAACTCACAAACTGGTCCAAAGTACTACAGACGGACGGATGGATAAGCGCACGTAAGGATGGACAAGGGTAAAGTAAAATGCCCTCAAAATAAAGTAATTTGACATTGATTGCATAGGGGCCACATGGGTGGCCATGTGGATGGTGATAAAGAAAAAGTGAAAGTGAATGGGTTTAAAACTCCCCATTTCTGAATAATGGAATAGTTCCGAAGTCTACATGAAAAAATAGTCAATCCGGTTACTCAGGGTTGAAAGCATTACCCGGATGAGACGTTAAACCATGCTTCATTCCATACACCGACAGAACACAAGTGTTTGTTTGTTTACACATGTTTCCTTCTGATTGGCTGCTGTATATGTCAGCTTAACGAAATCGCAGATACACTTATGACGGCTGTACAAACAAACAAAACACAAAGCACGCGAGAAATTAGCAATTCTTGTATGAAGAATTCGACAATTCCTCAACTAACTTTCTCTGAAAGTGCAAACTCATTTGCCAGTGCAGGTTGGTGCCGACATGCAGTGACAAGCAGGGATCATTTTGGTGTGAGAAAGCAAGAGATTTTCACATTAGGCTTAAAAAGAATCTCATGAAAATACAAATAATATGAGACATGCCATGTGATTTAGTACCTTCGGACAGCTGCGTAATTTCATTAAATATGTTTACAAAATTTACAACATTTTTCATAAATAAAGTTAAAAGTTGACAACATTTTCATGTACATTGTCAACTTTTTGACGCAATTTATGGAAAATATAAATTTTGTAAACTTTTTACGCAGATATTACGCAGATATTACGCAGATATCTAAGGTACAAAATCACATGGCGCGTGTCATGTATCAATGTCCATGGCAATTCCAAGAAAGCTAAACCCCTGTGGAATGAAATGGGCAACTATCCTTGCTAAATAAAGACTGCACATGTTCGCGACTCATACATCATCGGAAGTTGGCGCAGATCGATGACACACTGGTGCTGCACTCTGCGCCGGTGTAAAATGTTTCACGTCGAAATAGATGCCGGATTCCTGACGAGATGCGACTCAGAGCTATCGCAGAAGATACTGCATGAACACATTTTCGTCTAGTTACTAGACGAAAAATGTGTTTATGCGATATCTCTAAGTACAGCTGCGTGGCATCTGTTCAGAATACTGTGCATTTTTCAACTGGAAACATTTTTATGCCGGTGCAGAGTGCAGCACCAGTGGAACTGTTAATCAGCATGAACTAGAAAATATTTTCACAGAAAACAGAAGCCCCCACCTGCAGCAAATTGATAGTGAAAGGGCATCGTCATTACACAATAATTCCAGCACAAACATATTTACACAATTCCCTAACATTTGATTGGCCCATAGCAAGTCTCTGTCCAAAATTTATATCCCAGTAAACTCCCACGCCAAACTACTTTCCGTAACCGTGAGGCGCAGTTAAAATAATTCTTAAGAAAACGGAAAATAAACACATTTTCTTAATGAATGTATTTCAAATGCTGGAATTATAAGGAATGAATGGCCTTTTTGTTGAATTTATCGGGGATATAACTTGGAGAAGTCGCGGGCATACTGGACGAGGCCTTCCGGCCTTCGTCCAGTATTCCCGCGACTTTTCCAAGTTTATACCCCGATAAATTGGAATACTGGACGAGGCCTTCCGGCCTTCGTCCAGCATTCCCGCGACTTTTCCAAGTTTATACCCCGATAAATTCCACAACAATGCCATTCATTCCTATATCTAATCCCTAGACAGACATTGTGGGCAAATATTATTGAAATTGGTGAAGGAGTTAAAAAGTTATAGAGAAAACATTACAAACTTAACCGCATTTACCTTACAAACAAGGTAAACATAAGTCCCCAGTGACCTTGACCTTGTGTGTTCTGGCGTGGGTCGTATGTCCCCAGTGACCTTGACCTTGTGTGTTCTGGCGTGGGTTTTATGTCCCCAGTGACCTTGACCTTGTGTGTTCTGGCGTGGGTTGTATGTCCCCAGTGACCTTGACCTTGTGTGTTCTGGCGTGGGTTGTATGTCCCCAGTGACCTTGACCTTGTGTGTTCTGGCGTGGGTTGTATGCGAAACAAAGCAGTCAATCCCTAGACAACATTGTGGGCAAATATTATTGAAATTGATGAAGGAGTTGAGGAGTTATTGAAAACACATTTGACTTACGGACGGTCGAACAGATGGACGGACGCACGGACATTCTTACATTAGGGTACTTATGTGGCTTATCACATGTTAAATATTAGCCACATAAAACGATTTTTAGCCACATAAAACAATTTTTTAGGTGGCTAATTGTAACCAACCCTATCCTTTAACAAGTCCATAACCCTGTGGGGCTAGCCACATAAGTACCCTAATGTGTGCCCGGACGGACAGAGGTAAACCACCCCCGCCCCCCAAATAAATTTGAATAAAAAGACAACTATCCAACTATCCATGGTATAAGCTGCACATGGTCGCGGCTCGTAAACCAGCGGAAATTGGCGCAGACCAATGACAGGGCTGTGGACAAACAATTTTGTACATTTCCTTTCCAGTGGTTAGCCAGTGCAGAAGATAATTTGATTTTTCCAGCTGGCTTCCTAACTGGACAATGATTGACATCCGAAAATAGGCACTTAATGAAACACAAATGATGGTGGTTAGGAGAAAATGCACTGGTTGAATTTTGTCTGAACCAATGTAGGAGGATCTGGGGGCATGAAATTTGTTAAATATTTTCTTTTTTCTTTTTGTTATTTCTCAATGAAAGTATATGATGGTTTGACAGCACTTCAGAATCATTTCCATTGGAAATGATTCTGAAGTGCTGTCAAACCATGTTTGTTGTGACTACTCATTTGAACCGTCTGTTCCAATGGTGGTCGCGACATATACTTCTGAGCGCATAGAAGGAAAATATTAAGGATTTTTCGCAAACATAATGGCGTATCCACAGCATTAAAAGGGTTAATAGAAACATGGTTTGGCAGGCAGCACATCAGAATTATTTCCAAAGTGCTGCCAAACTATGTTTTTCTTGATAAAAATGGAAAAATTTAGTTCAGCATTGTATAAGGGTTAAAATGAGCATGTGCAAATAAATAATAAATATTATAATAATTATGTGACATGGGTGGGGGAGGGTATTATGTACAGTGGTCAAAAGGTTCCCACGGTGATATTTGATGTTCACAAGTCACTTTTATGGATAATTAGACAGATTTAATTTCACCATGCAGGAATTAGACTAATTAGAATTAGTCTATTTCATAGGGGTTTAAACATACTGAGATTCTTGTTTAAGTCTCATACACATGATTCTCTTGGAGGGGATATTGTATAAAGAGTAGGCCAAAATAAACGTGACTTTCCAGAGGTCTTCCCAAAATAACCGGTATCAACAAGAAATAGTAAAATTATTGCATCACTACGGTCAACAAAGGCAAAACGTCGTATCTGGAGAACGCAATGGGTTACACTCGAAATACATGCTTAGTTCATTGACAAAATGATAAATATGATTAGGCAATACAAACCCAAGTTGATTATTCTCAGTCAATTGATGCATCAAGTGGATGCAGTCGGTCAATATAAACGGAGCCCTTAGATGCCTCTCTACTTGATTGTCCTGCTATTATCAGGTTTCAAGAGGCGCTGGATTACAGGCGAACTAACCACTCCATGTGATGAACCGACTGGGAGTCTAGTCCTCATGTTGAACATGACAGTGACGAGCTACTTAACCCTTAGACTGCTGTTGCTTTTATATCTTGCCTTATTTCTCAATAAAAAACATGGTTTGACAGCACTTCAGAATCATTTCCAATGGAAATGATTCTGAAGTGCTGTCAAAGCATGTTGTAAATTATTCTAAAGTGCTGTCAAACCAGGTTTTTGATGATAAAAATGGAAAATAGAAAAGAAACAGCAGGCGACGAAACAATTAAGATAGCATTGTAAGGGTTAACATATTTCAAGACAAATCCACATACAGAGAGCTCTAGAGATACAATTTGGGTTGGGTTCAGGGAGGGAGGGCTGTGGGGAGGGGGGAATCCCAAAATCAGAACTGAACATTTACACCAATATAATCTGATCTGGTACCTTGACCTCACTACACCAGAGGCACTTAGCCCCAGACCCTAAAAAAGTAATAGGATAAGTACTAATCTTAATACTTTAATACTGGGTATAACTGGATTGAACTCTCACATACCCAGAAAACCAAAACAAATGTACCTGTATCTCCCACCTGCCACCCACACTTGTGACCTTGACCTTGGACGTAGACAAGTGGGTATTGAACACAGCACACAGTCTCATCATGTGTACCTGTAGCCTATTTCATCAACATTGCAAAGTATGCTTTCCTAGCAAAGTATACTTTCAGGGAGTAATCATTTATTTTTCCTGAAATGCATGTATTTCATGATTAAAAGTATGCAGAATTATTATACTGAATTTATTACATTATCACAGCCATAATGGCTGTGATAATGTAATAAATTCAGTATAATAAAAATTAATAAATTTATCATAAAATTGAAAATTCTCCCTCAAAGTATACTTTGCTACTAAAGTATACTTTGTAATGTTGATGAAATAGGCTACTGAGGGTCAAGGCAGGGACATCGAGATTCGCTAATTAAGGTGGAACCACATCGTTCAATTACACTTTGCATGCTCAAACCCAACCACCTGCATATTTATATATTCAAGAAATAAACGTACATAATTTTGAAATTCTTCATTATATAAACAAAATAGCTATGACAATTAATTTTACAATAAATGTGAATAAAATCTGATTCACCAAAAAATGCGACAAAATCTGTGTTTCTTAAACATTTTCAGTAACCCATATTGTCTAGCTGTCATACAAGTCGCCCTGCGTGACAGCTAGCCAATTTGGGCTATGTTTCAGCTGATGAAAAATTATTTTTCATAAAGTACAAATTGAAATGTCTCGTATTACCTTTGCACAAAATCTGCAGGATTTCCTACAGATATTTCCATAGCACTCCCAAGTAATTGGCTAAATTTCACAATTTCTGCCTGTCAATCAATAAGTAATTAATGTGAAATTATGGCAATACAATTCCCAGAGTTTCTCAAGAAAGTATCTCCACAAAATTGTCAGGCAAATCCACAACTTCAGATTCTGCAAATAGTTCATACACACGGAAACTTTGTAAAATCTGTGATACCCCTACAACATGTACTAGATATGTAAAGAGTAACACATTTCTAATATACCAAGCAGTGTAGACCCTGGTCAAACTGCACTTTCATGCAGTCTGACCAGGGTCTAGACTGCTTATTAACAAGACGTTCAGATTCACATGTTCACTGGCCCCTAAACCCCTTACTGGGCGATAATTGGCAGCCCCAAGTCTCCTGCTGCAACCTGTTAATACATACACATGGAATTAATAACTGTCTAATTATAGAAATTACTGCAATCGCAAGTTTTCATTGGCTGTTAGAGACACACCTCCTGGTTTTACGGCTACTACTATTTCCAACTGAAGGATATTTAAATTCAACCATAACACTTCAAAATAAAATCGGCAGGTTTTAAAAATTATACTCAAAATAAATTTGTCACAGGTGTTTGTTTGTATTGTCCTTTTTCCTGTCATTTGACAACCCATATTCCATGGCAACAAATATATACAGATTTCGATTAGAAAAAAATATCCACCGTTCCTCAAATTCGCATCTAATTCTTACTAGAACTACTTTAACATTTTTAATAGATAACAAAATTTAGACAAAATATTTGACAGTAATCTAAAATAAATTATATTATGACCTTCACTTTAGTATGGTAATATTTTTGTGTTATTTCAATTAAACCAGATGGCTGCGGCCCGCATGTCGAGCCCACTGAGGCATTTTATGGTATTTTTAAAAAAAACTTTAAATTAACGCAGATTTCGGACGGACGGATGGACGGACGGACGTTCTTACAGTACTATACTTATGTGGCTTATCACATGTTAAATATTAGCCACATAAAACAATTTTTAGCCACATAAAAGGATTTTTTAGGTGGCTAATTGTAACCAACCCTATCCTTTACTAAGTCCATAACCCTGTGGGGCTAGCCACATAAGTACCCTAATGTGTGCCCGGACGGACGGACGGACGGACGGACGGACTAACATTTTGGGTTTATGGGCTATTTGTTCTTTAAAAGATCAAGGAATAGCCCCTAAACCATAATAGGTTTAGGGGCTAACGGAATAAATTTATTGTATTCTATTGTCTTAGGCTCCTCCCCCTAGCCCCTAAACCCCAAATGTTAGCCCGGACAGGCACACGGACGGACGCACGGACACCTAGACATCATTGTGATCACTATGTCTCGTTTTCCGCAAACGGGCTCGACAAAAATTAGTGCATACAGTAGAACTTCGATAACTAGAACAGGTCTGGCTCGAACACCATGGAAAACTCGAACTGGTTCGACAGTCCCGGCAAATTTCCTATATAATTCATGTAATAAAACACCTTAAACTCGAACTATGAATTACTCGAACAGTCGAACCTGTGGATTAGTCCCGTGGACGGTCAAACAGTGGTAATTACCACTAATAACTCGAACAGGTAAGTCTGTGATCAGCTGTTTGTCTAACGAGGTGCGAATTCCACCATTGCGGGCAGTCGCGTTGAAGTTTCCCTTGACACGGGATGACATTAAATCACGAATCGCAAACAATAGCGGCGTGAATTACGGGCGTTATGATGTCCACGCTAATTAAGTGATTTGAACAAAAATCATTTTATGTAATGTTTAATTGGCTGTTGAGCGACTATTGACACATTTCTATGTCTATCGAGTGAATAATGCGTGCTTAGTTTGTGAATAAAACGAGACGAATTCGAGCAATCGTCATTCTATGACAATTATGTCTGAAAGTACACTAGTATCTGAGCAACTTGGCGAAGGACCTGGTCTAACCAGGGGGATACCCGAGTCAGAAACAAATACTGTTTCTGCCGAGCAATCTAAGGAAGGACCTGGCAACAGGGGATACTTAGATCGGCTACTGGGGAAAGCAGGCACGAAGCGTAAATTGGATCGGAAAACATTGTTTCGTTTATATTTTCCGTTTGTATATTTATTCCAACCACTGTGCTATGTGCTATTTTTAGACACTGGGAATACCAGTATTATGTATAGACGCAAAGCGGAACATAGCGGTTTATTTGACGTATAATTACATGTAAATATTGAATAAAACAGCAACTTGTATTTGTTATTTTTCATTTCTCCCTCCAAATGTAATGCATATACAATGAATGGCATGTCACATCGGTCATCTCATATATTCACATAAGTGATTTTATTGACTGAATGTGACAGTACATTTTTGAAACTTCATTCCCTCGAACTATGCATCGCTCGAACTCAAACTCGATTCCGTTGCCGGTTCGAGCGATCGAAGTTCTGCTGTATTTACAAAAATCATATCCAAGCTCAACAGTTCGGAAGACAAATTCCGGCTATAAAATTTCACAAACTTCCATAAACAGATGCGACATAAAGCACACAAAAGCTCAATAAAAGCTCAATATGTGACACAAGTAATATTCTGTCATGAAAACAGATGACGTAAATGTCAGTTATAACAACCAATGCATTCTGCTGGAACATACCAACAGCAATTTGTCAGTATTGGGTGTCAAAACATAGCCAATTTCCTGTCTAATAACGCCAGTTTGACATAACAAAATAACAAGCTGGAGTTTTGATAGAATATTCCTTTAATAAAGACTTCAGCAGATACATCAAAATTTCTCCTAATTCTGAGAATTACCATGGAAATAACAGTATCAGCTCGACATTCTTTTGAGTTCCATATTACTAGACAAACCACGTGATTTTGTACCCAAGAAGATTTTTCATGACAAATATTTACAGAAACTTGTCATATTTTCTCTAAATGACGTCAAAAGTAAAAAATAATTTCATAGCAAATGACAATATAGCATGCTATTAAGGCAGACACATGTTGTCAAGTCAAGATAGACGGTTGTCAAGGCAAACCTACATCAGTATAGACTGTTTTCAAGGCAATTGTATATCAATATAGCCTCTTGTCAAGGCAAGTGTATGTCACCATAGCCTGTTGACAAGGCAATGGTATGTCAAAATAGCCCATTGTCAAGTCAATATGTACTGTTGTCAAGTCAAGCACCTTGTTGTCAAGGTAATCACATGTCACCATAGTTTGTTGCCAAGGCAACTGTACATCAATATAGCATGTTTTCAAGTCAAGCACATATCAATACAGCCTGCTGTCAAGGTAATCGCATGTCAATATATCCTGTAGTCATGGCAATCACATGTCACCATAGTATGTTGCCAAGGTAACTGAATGTCAATATAGCATGCTATAAAAGTCTATCACATATCAATACAGTATGTTGTCAAGACAATCACATGTCAAAATAGCCTGTTGTCAAGGGAATCACATGTTAATATAGTATGCTGTCAAGGCAATTATATTGTCAATATAGCCTTTAGCAAGGCACTCCCATGTCAATATAGACTGTCGTCAAGGAATCTGCATATCACGACAAAAAAAATATAAGATAGCGGTCTAAGGGTTAAATCACTTGAAACATCTAGACTGTTGTCAAGGCACTAGACTAGTGTATTTCATGTTGTCAAGGCAGTTAACCTGTTGACCTAGCATGTTGTCAAGACAAAGAACAGTCATTGCAGTCTGTTTCTAAGGCAGGGACCCATCCACCAATGTAACCAAATCAGACAACAGGTTTTCCCTGGAACGCCAAACCTACATAATCTCAAATAATTAATGCTAGCCCTAAATAATTAGAGATAGCATTAAATATTTAGAGCCATATACAAATGACTTGAGTTTATGTAGATTTGGCCAAACATACATACTCAAATAATTATTGCTAGCTCTACATAATTAGAAATAGCATTAAATATTTAGAGTTAGCTCCAACTGATTTGGAGAGCTCTTCAAATGATTTGGAGCTAGCTCTAAATATTTAAGGCTATCTCCACGTATTTAGAGCTAGCATTAACAATTTGAGTTTACATAGATTTGGCGTTCCATACTTATAACAAAGGGAAACTTGCAGGTTTTCCCATCATTGTGACTGTGACTGGAGAAATGGGCTTATGGGATTTGTGACCAGTCCAGCTCCTGATCAATAGCTCACACCTATAGCCTGATAATGATCTATATTGCTTGTTCGAAGCATCATGGGCTTCATTGAGGGATTATGGCAAACAGTGCAGATCCTGATCAGACTGCGGATGCACAGGCTGATCTGGATCTACACTTGTCGCAAAACCCATACGTTCCATTTTTCCAGTCACGGCCACATGTGTGCTCCTGAGTGATTTAAATTGGACGAAACCTAAACAAAACAGTTTTTCATTTGCTCCAATCAGAAACAATAGGCACAATACATGGAGAGCTGAAAATAAAGCAGAGTGGTCACGGCTGTAAAGGGTCATCACAGCCGACAAAGAAATGAATGGGGTTTAACGTCCCAGCAACAGCTAACGTCATACAGGGACAGGACCACAGTTTAATATAGGAATGAATGGCCTTTTTGTGGAATTTATCGGGGTATAAACTTGGAAAAGTCGCGGGAATACTGGACGAAGGCCGGAAGGCCTTCGTCCAGTATTCCCGCGACTTTTCCAAGTTTATATCCCCGATAAATTCCACAAAAAGGCCATTCATTTCTTATAATTCCAGCATTTGAAATAAATTCATCAAGAAAATGTGTTGATTTTCCGTTTTCTTAAGAATTATTTTAACTGCGCCTCACCGTTACGGAAAGTAGTTCGGCGTGGGAGTTTACTGGGATATAAATTTTGGACAAAGACTTGCTACGGGCCAATCAAATGTTAGGGAATTGTGTAAATATTTTTGTGCTGGAATTATAGTCTCATTCGACAGACCTGAGTGGAATGGAAATACTATGAAAGGATTGTTCATGGCCTAAGGTAGGTTTTGAACTCACAACCTTCAGCATTGTTTGTTTGTTTGTTTATTAGTATTTAACGGCCTATATCAACAGCTAAGGTCATGTAAGGCCGGGCAAACGGGTTCGATCCCATTTTAACCTGCTACATATTGTGGGGAAAATCCCAAAATCAGAACGGAATATTTACATCGAGAACAAATATATTCAGCCCTGAAATTAGAATAACCTGACCTGGTGCCAGGTCCATACCACACCATGTCACTTGGCCCCTTCCCCTAAAATAGGATTACGAATATCGTAATACTCACATAAGGGCTATAACCAGATTCAACTGTCACATACAAAATGCCAAAGACGTATGTGAGGGCCAAACCAGGTCTCCAGTTGGGATTCCGGTAAGGGTGAACCCCGATCGTTAAATTACCCATCGCGTGCTCCCACCTGCCACCCACACCTTCAATATTGACGTCACATTTCAATCTACCACTGAGCCACAGCCCATCCCTGCCAGCGAAGAAAACAGTTTGGACCACAAAAGGATGGTGAATTCATGATACATCCGTCCCCTGGCCAACAGTGATAATAAAATGGCTGTGATAATGTCATACATTCAATAAAACAAAAATTAATAAATTTATCGTTAAAATGAAAATTTCTCCCTCAAAGTGTACTTTGGTGAAATAGGCTACTGAACCAATCCCACAGCTGAAAGAAATGGAATAAAGCAATTTCCATAGCCTTTACATTGCTGGAAATGATTCTAAAGTGCTATCATACCATGTTTGTATTGAGAAAGACGACAACATATAAAACAGCAGATGACAGTTTTTGTTTTTCCCGACATTCTGAGGGTTAAAAACATTAATTCCTAGGCTTGGATCCAAATTTAATTTTGTCTAAGTCTGTCCATTAACGTAATAAGTTGAACCAACGAGTTGCTTAGTAACCGATGTAAATTGATCTCGGTGAATAGCGAGGCTTCGTTCCAAACTTTCTGGTATAATGTCAAAATGCTCCCTGAGGACATAGGCTGTCTCTGTGTTGTAAATGGGCAGGAAAATCATTTAATTCCGTCCTTGCAGCGACGGTATGTCTGATAGACAAACACATTTTATGATAAATTGAGTAAAATCAATGCTCGAGAAATACTTGCACAATAATATACTTTGAAGTCTTTAACCCATACAATTCTGAATTAAATTTTGTCGGCTGCCATTTATCTTTTATTTTCCATTTTTCTCATCAACAACATACATGGTTTGACAGCACTTTAGAATCATTTCCGAAGGAAATGATTCTCAAGTGCTGTCAAGACATGTTTTTATTGAGAAAGAAGACAAAATATAAACCAACACCAGACGACAATTTACATTTCCTGCATTCTAAGGGTTAATAACCATTGAATGTATGGTAAAATGTGCAAATTGTTGTAAATGGGCAGGAAAATCATTTAATTCCGTACTACGGTATGTCGGATATTATTTCCTATAAATTAAAAAAATTAAAACTTGAGAAATACTCAACTCTTTGCATGCTGGGAAATTTGTGGGCTATAAATAGTTAAAAAATAGCAGATGACAATTCATAATATTTTCAAGTACATGTACAAATGGGGGGGGGGAAATCCCAAAATCAGAACTGCATATTTACAATAAACAAGAATTCCGCGGAATCAAATGTCTCGCCTTGTTCCGCCTTGACCTTGACCCTGACCCTGGGGCCCGATAAAAATATTTTTAATAGTCGTATATCCATCTACATATCATAGTAAAGGTATGTATAAAGTTTGATGACTGTAGCTGATAAGGTGTTGAAGTAATGACCGTAACACGAAAAGGTGTTGAAGTAATGACCGTAACACGAAAACTTAACACTGAATGATGACGCTCCCGCCGACGACGATGCCCCGCCGCGACAACTCCGGAAAAGCAAAAACCTATGTCTCGCTTTCCACTTTCGCGGGCGAGACAAACAAACTATATATCCAGCCCTGAAATCAGAATAATCCTGATCTGATGCAAGGTCCTCGCCACACCAGAATCACTTGGCCCCCTCCCAAAAGCATTAGGATCAGTAATAATCTAACTACTTTTATAATGGGCAATAACCCAATTCAACTCCCAGGTAACAAAAGAGCCAAAGATGAAAACGTACCTGAGCTCAATATACAGAAAGGGTATATACATGTCGTGATACATTTGTATATCTGACTCCTTCATTTCATTATTACATTTACACATATTTTGTAAAAACATTTATTATAAATATTATCCTATAATTCCAGCACAAACATATTTACACAATTCCCTAACATTTGATTGGCCCGTAGCAAGTCTCTGTCCAAAATTTATATCCCAGTAAACTCCCACGCCGAACTACTTTCCGTAACTGTGAGGCGCAGTTAAAATAATTCTTAAGAAAACGGAAAATAAACACATTTTCTTGATGAATTTATTTCAAATGCTTGAATTATAAGGAATGAATGGCTTTTTTTTGAATTTATCGGGGATATAAACTTGGAAAAGTTGCGGGAATACTGGACGAGGCCTTCAGTATTCCCGCGACTTTTCCAAGTTTATACCCCGATAAATTCCACAAAAAGGCCATTCATTCCTATAATAAACTCAATATAAAGATTGGCAACAGCGGGGGATACCATATCCAAATATTACATGGGCATACATCAGCGCTCCAGATAAGGTGCGTATTGGCGTATTTTACGTAATTATTTTGGCTAAATACACATTGATTATCAAAAGTGGGAGTACAAAATATGCACAGCAATGTGAAAATATGCATTGATTTTCAAATGGAGTAATGAAAATACTGTCATAATGTTGAAAGCAAACAGTTGCAGCTCAAATAAGTGAATGTTTAAATTTGTTATATTTTGTTATCATTTGTTCCATATTTAGTAATGAAGAAAATCAATAATCCATTTGTAAGAGTAAAATACGCAATGACTTTGAAATCAGGGGGTATATAGCCTAAGACACAAAGCTTATCTGGAGCTCTGATACATGTGTAAATTCAGACTCTTTACAACATTTACAACTTGTCATATATTTACGTATTAAAACATGAATTAAAATTATTCTCCACCAATCTCCATAAGCGATCAGGTACCATATGGTGGGGTGATACAGACTTGTGTCAATAGAACGGATTGGAGAATAATAACACATCAGACAAGTTTGTGTGGAAGATGGATTATAATTAATACTCCACTCGCACCGGAACAATACGGAGAATATGTGCGGAGATAATTGGGGCTATTGCTATTCTGAACAGTGTAGACCCTGATCGGACGTCTGATCAGGGTCTACACTGATCAGGATATTATGTTCAGAGCTCCAGGTAAGGTGCGTAATTTGGAGCTAAATTTCTTATTTCTCCATCAAAAATGGCAAGTTGTGAGTGCTTTAGAATCGTCTCAACAAGACGATTCTAAAGGACTCCCAACTTGCCATTTTTGATGAAGAAATAACAAAATTTCACCCCAAGTTGGTCAAATTGGTCCCAAGTTGGTCAGCTTATCTGGAGCTCTCTATCCTGATTTGAAATTTGGTCATTTAAGCATTTATGATGCTTCTACAAATAGGAAAATATTCCAGTTTGTTTTGCTTGCAGCTCGGTGTTTAGGAGCTATTTGGTCATTGCATATATGGGTGGATCGTAAAACACACATTGTGTATTGGAGTGCTCACATGCAGGGTGTCCAGATTAGAGAGGTTCCACTGTGTTATTAGTGTAACAAAGAGAACTAGAGAAAGTGAACAGGGGCTCACAGATACCCCCGGCCGACGTCTGGACCGACAAATAAAAACTTTAAACGTCAAACGGTTGTACGGACGGATGGAATTACGAAAACTATATACCCCTCAACATACTAAAATGTTCGTAAGTGCAAATTTAGGATACCCTGGAAATTTCAATTGATGGATTTACATTTATTGAGCATAGGCTTCATATGCAGCCTATGCTCAATAAATGTAAATCCAATAATTGTTCACAAGAAAACATTGTTAATGTGAAATTTACACAGACTTCATAAGTTTGCACTTACAAACATTTTAGTCGTAAGAAGTTTGTGAAACGCGCCCCTGAAATTCTTACAAACTTTTCGACGATGTACGTCCGTCGACGTTGATGTACACGGACGGACAGAAGTACAGATGGACGGACGGATGTATGGAACCTCAAGATCAATGCAATATACCGCCCTTGCTATTGTATTGGGGGCATAACTACTCTGAACCATGTCCTGAAAACAGCAACAATGGTCCAACATTGTGGCTTACTTGTCTAAACTAATTGGCATTTACAAGGTGCTAATAGGGAATTAATTACAAGGTGTTAATTGGCCATGGCCGTGTTCCATCAGTGTCTACATGGTTTATGTTCAGGGTCAATGCTGCCACTGTCAATGTCAAGGTGAGATAATAAACAAAGTTTGAAGTGTTGGAATGGATTTTGATATGTTAATTTTGCAACCAACCAAATCGTCACAAAATTATTTGCAGACTAGTCCGTTTATGAAAAGGGGGTGTTTTTGTTGCTAAAAATATGAAAATTACTTGCAAAACGTGTAGATCCTAATGAGACGGCTCGTCACGAGCCAGCTCATCTGGATCTACACTTTTTGCCAATACCACTATACAGGCCTGTGGTGTTGAAAGGGTTAATCGTTATAATTCTAAAAATATGAAAATTACTTGCAAAACGTGTAGATCCTAATGAGACGGCTCGTCACGAGCCAGCTCATCTGGATCTACACTTTTTGCCAATACCACTATACAGGCCTGTGGTGTTGAAAGGGTTAATCGTTATAATTCCGAAACCAAATATTGATGTCTGCTGCTGTTTCATATTTTGCCACTTTTCTCAATGAAAACATGGTTTGGTAGCACTAGAGAATCATTTCCATTGGTTGCTTGCAAAGGGGCTGGAAGGTTTTATTACAGCTTGTTTACACAATTGTAAGATTTCTGGTTGCAACAAATCTTTTTCCACTTGACTCATTTCATTTCTAATAAAACTAGAAATGTGGCCTATCGGCACACGAATACCCCCACTGGCAGCCAAAGAAAATGAGGCATTTTTGATTATAAGCCATTTAGCCGAACGTTAAGGTTTCAAACGCATCAAGTCTGTGACCTTGACCCTGGGCATAGTGTGATAATCCATGCATCGGTGTAGAAGATATAGAGCGGAAGGGAATTTCAATAGGTTTGACCTTTGACCTTCAACTGTGACCTTGACCTTGGACGTAGGTGCGTGGTTATTGATCGCGACACACCTTCGAATCATGAGAAACATTTGTGCCAAGCCATTTGATAATCCATGCATCGGTGTAGAAGATATAGAGCGGAAGGGAATTTCGATAGGTTTGACCTTTGAACTTCAACTGTGACCTTGACCTTGGACGTAGGTGTGTGGTTATTGATCGCGACACACCTTCTCATCATGAGAAACATTTGTGCCAAGCCATTTGATAATCCATGCATCGGTGTAGAAGATATAGAGCGGAAGGGAATTTCGATAGGTTTGACCTTTGACCTTCAACTGTGACCTTGACCTTGGACATAGGTGCGTGGTTATTGATCGCGACACACCTTCTCATCCTGAGAAACATTTGTGCCAAGGCATTTGATAATCCATGCATCGGTGTAGAAGATATAGAGCGGAAGGGAATTTCAATAGGTTTGACCTTTGACCTTCAACTGTGACCTTGACCTTGGACGTAGCTGCGTGGTTATTGATCGCGACACACCTTCGAATCATGAGAAACATTTGTGCCAAGCCATTTGATAATCCATGCATCGGTGTAGAAGATATAGAGCGGAAGGTAATTTCAATAGGTTTGACCTTTGACCTTCAACTGTGACCTTCACCTTGGACGTAGGTGCGTGGTTATTGATCGCGACACACCTTCGAATCATGAGAAACATTTGTGCCAAGCCATTTGATAATCCATGCATCGGTGTAGAAGATATAGAGCGGAAGGGAATTTCGATAGGTTTGACCTTTGAACTTTAACTGTGACCTTGACCTTGGACGTAGGTGTGTGGTTATTGATCGCGACACACCTTCTCATCATGAGAAACATTTGTGCCAAGCCATTTGATAATCCATGCATCGGTGTAGAAGATATAGAGCGGAAGGGAATTTCGATAAGTTTGACCTTTGACCTTCAACTGTGACCTTGACCTTGGACGTAGGTGTGTGGTTATTGATCGCGACACACCTTCTCATCATGAGAAACATTTGTGCCAAGCCATTTGATAATCCATGCATCGGTGTAGAAGATATAGAGCGGAAGGGAATTTCCAACAGACCGACCGACCGACCGACCGACCGACCGACCGACCGACCGACCGACAGACAGACAGACAGACAGACAGACAGAGACAGACAGACAGACAGACAGAGACTGACCGACCGACCGACCGACCGACCGACCGACCGACCGACAGACAGACAGACAGACAGACAGACAGACAGACAGACAGACAGACAGACAGACAGACAGACAGACAGACAGACAGACAGACAGACAGACAGACAGACAGACAGACAGACAGACAGACAGACAGACAGACAGAGACAGACCGACCGACCGACCGACATGCTGACTCCTATATATCCCCAACAAACTTTGTTTGTGGGGGTATAATAATTTCATTTCTATTAGAATCATTTTGATTCCCTCTGTTCATGATGGCAAAGCAACCAAACAGGTTCATACACCTGAATTACAGTGGAACTACTTCAAGGGTTTCATGCAGTTTCATCTACACTAAATTTTGCCCAACTAATCAGATGCGAAGAAATATTTTCTGACCCCAGTAGCGGATTTCATCAAAATTGCAAAGTATACTTTAATATCTAGCAAGGTATACTTTGAGGGAGTAATCATTTATTTTCCCCGAAATGCATTATTTCACATAGAACTAACGACTGCATATATTTGATGATTAAAAGTTTGCAGAATTATTATACTGAATTTATTACTGTGATTATCACAGCCAAATGGCCAAAATGGCTGTGATAATGTAATACATTCAGTATAATAAAAATTAATAAATTTATCATTAAATTGAAAATTTCTCCCTCAAAGTATACTTTGCTAGACAAGTATACTTTGCTAGACAAGTATACTTTGCTAGACAAGTATACTTTGCAATTTTGGTGAAATAGGCTACAGTTGTGTGGAATACCCACAATACATGGATAAACAAAGAAACAGCATATATATAATATCCAAATAAAAATACCACCCATCGTATACGGATAATTCCCACCCCAACCCCGCACACACAATTTACCGCAAGAAAAACAAAGCAACAGCGGGGGATACCATATCCAAATTATGTAAACACGACAACACCTTTGTTGAAACCAGGTGTAGTTTTACAATTGTGTAAATGAACCCGAAATAAAACCTTCTCCCAACCCCTCCACAAGCAGTCACCTTAAATAAATTGCTCGCTGTGCGTCGTTTTGCTGTCGCGGCGCAGCGGGAATCCATGACGTACCCCTAACCTTGTCACCTTAATATAAAACCGGCTCCCATGATACATTGTTCGACTATAATTACGACTCTTGCCGTCTTTATTCGCGACAAACTAAGCAGAACGTGCCCTAATGGCAACACTGTGAGCTATTGACGCAAAATATTATCATTATTTATATTAGAGATTAGTCGATATTGGGGATGCGAATAAATATAAAGCATTGCCGTAATCTTTTCAACCGGCTATTGTGTGTATGAAGTTTGTAACAATTTCATTCTTGGGTAATTTAAAAGTAATTTCTGCGGCTACCACAACACCGCCTAGGCTGGTAAAAAGAACCATATGTTTCCTACCGACCAGCGTAACCCCAGATCAGACTGCGCAATCGCGCAGTCTGATCTGGGGTTACGCTGTTCGATATTCATTCACTGTGTACAAGTCGACCAACAGTGAAAGAAATCGCACAATCAGAATGAACAAGAGCGGATATTATTGTCGGAACTTCAAATGTTGTAAGGACGTTTTTCTCAGTCGGGAACGAAACATGAATATATTTAGTGGATGAAGCTCCCGACTGGCACCAAACTGTTGATCCGAGCAGGTAGATAATTTTACCGCTGACATTTTTATTGAGGAAAAATATTGCAGTAACAGATTAATTCAGATCTCCGTCTTTTTGCAATTTACATAATAAGTTCATTTGAATAATAAGCTTTTCAGGATAGTTATACTTTTGTAACACTTGTTTGCAAAGAATGTCGCTTCGGCAATAAAAATCCCATTATGTATCGGGAGCGATTAACATCTTCTTTGTGAAACATTCTGCAACTTTAAATACAACACATCCGCCATACAACAATCGATGGACAGACGTGGAATGTTGCCCAATTTTAGTAAAACATTTTTTTATAATGTCATGTTGCATGCCCGCTACTGATGAATTAATTGACTTATTGATTTATCAACATTTTCTTTATTTCTCACTAAAAGTACATGTTGTTACAACTCATTTGAACCATCTCTTTGAGACGGTTCAACTGAGTGGTTACTATAACAACATATTATTATATTTTTGGTGAGCAATAAGGAAAACAATCAGTTTGTTGTCCATGAGATAAGCGGGTACCTTTAGCATTAATGACATCTGCGATGATTTGATTTATCGGTGTTTAACGGCCTATCAACAACTGAGGTCATTTAAGGCCGGGCCAACAAGTTCAGAACAGAATATTTGCAATGTGACAGAGTGGTATTTTGTAGAGAAATAAGAAAAATAATCTTTTTATAACATGAAGAAATGTTCAGGTATCCTCAGTGATTTAACCAGGAAATGTTGATCAATTGGTTGGTTGATTGATTGAAATGAACTTAACTCTTTGCATGCTGGGAAATTTGTGGGCTATAAATAGTTCAAAAATAGCAGATGAAAATTAATTATATTTTCTTGTATTTCTCCTTATAAATGTCATGAATATGTCTTGGAATTTCATTAGAATTGTGTCCAGAGGACACAATTATAATGAAATTTCAAGTCATATTTACAGAGAGAAATAAAACATATACTCTTAATTTGTTTGGCGGATATTTTCACCGCTAGAAAATTCAACAACAAGGTAGTACAGAGACAGAAATAAGCAATCACTGAAATTGCAATAATCCCCATCTAGTGCCCGGTGTTGAATTCCATCCAGAAATAATGAATTTACCCCACTAACACAACCACCCCCAAAATCTAAGTGCAGTCAAAATCATTTTTCATCGAGAAAAAACGGAGAAAAAAAAACAACAACAGACAACAAATTTAATTCAGCATTGTCAAGGTTATAAATACGGTTTTCGTAGTGCACTGTACACATCAATCGTTGGTACACCTAGTATTTATGTGTCAAACAAGGTCACACCAACGCCATAAACTGTTGCGGAAACGAAAATAAAACATAAAGCTCATCCCCGGAACCCTGGGAAAACCAAGAGGACGAACAGAAAATTATTTTGCAGTCCAATAAATTTTGTCCCATCCTTTCAAGAGCAGGAGACAATGTCGGAGAAAGAATTTCCCCCATTACCCGGACTATTTTCTATGGGGAATAATCAGCGGAGCGAGGATACAGTAATGGCACCTACGGCAAATGTCGCCTACCCTGTAATCTACCCGCCTCCTAAACAACTAGTCCCCCAATCTCTATGTTATACGGGGTAGTAACCTTAAAGGTGAAGAACGGCCGATACTCCGATATATAAATTAGGCTTCGGGCAAAGATTTTACCTGAATATTGTTGATTTTGACAGATTTTTCAAGTAGGAAGACATTTTAAAAGCACTAATTTAGTAGCATAGAATATGTTTTTCCACTGAAATTTGGTGGGTGAGAGAAGATCACAAGAAATTGATATGTTCAGGTGATTTTTCTCAGAATTAGACCAAATGGGCAGGGGTTCACAGATCCCCCCTCCCCACCACGACTGATAAAGAAATAAACAAAAACTTTGATGTTTGTTTGTTTGTGTTGTTTATTGGTGTTTAACGGCCTATCAACAGCTAAGGTCATGTAAGGTCGGGCAAACGGGTTCGATCCTTTAATGAACATTTTGAAATGTTATGTTTATGTGTTATGAACAAACGGACAAAAGGATGTCCAGATGTAAAGGTGAAAACTATATACCCCTCGGCATACTTTGCAGACCGAGGATAATCAGAAACACAATACAGGTAAAAGAGGACTCGGAGCTCCAGTTAAGATGCGTAATTTAACCAAATATTAAGGTATTTTTCTTAGTTCTTCACCAAAAATGGTAAGTTGGGAGTTCTTTAGAATCGTCTCAATGAGACGATTCTAAAGCACTCCCAACTTGCCATTTTTGTTGAAGAAATAACAAAATCCCCCCCCCCCCCAAAGTTGATCAAATTAAACACCTTAACTGGAGCACTGAGGACTTACAGAAAATACATGTGTACAGTCATGTGATCTTGACAAAACTACGCTTGTGTGATCGTTTAATTTTAACCCTTTCACCACCACAGGCCTGTATAGTGGTTTTGGCAAACAGTGTAGATCCAGATGAGCCGGCTCGTGACGAGCCGGCTCATCAGGATCTGCACTTTTTGCAAGTATTTTTTGTGAACACCCCCCCTCCCCTTTCATAAATGGACTAATTAATACATGTTTATTTTTATGCAACTTAAGGATACATTCTATACCTGATCATCGTTTGATTCAAAGATAATTGCTTAGTAAATGTGATGGAATATATGTATTACATAAATGTGAATACTGCCTCGTTACTGTATCCTATATGGCACATGGAGAGGCCAACTCGTGCCATCTTTTCGCAATTGGCGATAAAAATAAACAATTGACGAAAAGAAATTACAATTTTCGAAAAAAAAAGGCAAACAAAACAAAAAAAAAAATATTTTTTTTCGAAAATTGTAATTTTTTATCGCCAATTTTTTGAAGTGGCGATTTTTTTATTTTCCCCAGCGGAATCCCTGATAACATAATGTAGCTAATCATACATAGAAAAGCCAGACTCCTATACATTATTTACACCTAGATGCCAACCTTAAAATTATTAATAATTGTATATATATATATTTCGCTTAATTCAACAAATTGTTTGATTGTATATACCTTTAAATTTTAAGCTATGTCAAGAATTTCACTATGATTTAGACATTTATATCACTCTTTTGACACTTGTGGTGCTTTTTTATTCCGATTTGCAAGCTAGATACATTAAAACACTGAGATGTCGGATCGAATGCCGATTTTACTGCTTACATCGTCGGTGATGTGTCGTCAGATTTCAACTGTTTTACAATTGGACAGGCGTCCATTTAAAGCTTACAAGCAATGCTGAATTAAATTTTGCCGTCTTCTGTTTATTTCTCATTATCTCATCAAAAAGATGGTTTGACAGCGCTTTTGAATCATTTCCATTGGAAATTATTCTAAAATTATGTCAATTCATGTTCTTATTTCAAGAAAAAAAACAACAGCAGCAGACGACAATTTTCGGTTCCCACCTTCTAAGGGTTAAAACACGAGATGGCAGGCACATGGGAATGGGCTATTATAAAGAGGGCTGTTAAAATATGGTACATTTCTACATTGCAGACCCACAGAAACCTTTTACTAATGACCTGCATGTTGCAATGTAGTTATAGTGAATTCAATAGCCCTGAATTATAAGGCTGAATTCAATTTTATCATCTCCTGCTTATTATACCCTCCCCAATAGGCATTAGCATTAGTCCATGTACGTGTGTGCACGCGTGCGCGTGTGCGTGCGTGCGTGTGTTAGTTTGTTTCTTTATTGGTGTTTAAGGGTCTATCAACAGCTAAGGTCATGTAAGGCTGGGCAAACGGGTTCGATCCCGTTTTAACCTGCTGCATTGGGGGGAAAATCCCAAAATCAGAACGGAATATTTACATCGAGAAAAATATATTCAGCCCTGAAATTAGAATAACCTGACCTGTTGCCAGGTCCATACCACACCAAATTCACTTGGCCCAGAGCTGCCAACCCCATGTCGGTCACATGAGGAACATGGAGAGAAAAGGGGGCTATTTTCCGGAACATCACATATGTTTTCCGGAACACAAATCAGTACTCACTTATATGCATAAATTAACTTTTTTAGAGCCTTGGCCCTCGTTTCGGCCAACCGAAAAATCACAATTATACTGCCTGCAAGACGCAAATTCATCACCGCGCTTTGACAGGACCAAATTGGGCCATGTCTCGGTGTAATCATTGATGAACAGATGTGTTCTCCTAACTTCTTTCGATAAAAAATACCTAAATTCGTTGGCTGCACGCTTTGGAGCAGACATTTTATGAATTTACGTGATGAATAAATCAATATCGCTGAGCGCTTGAAATTACTATTACTACACAACAAGAATCGAAATGGTAAGCGCCTCGGCGAGTATGATTACGGGTAAATAAAAAAAATAGGATTTATTGGCAGAATTGTGAAACGAAATTATTATTTCCAGATATTCCCGCGCTGATTTTTTTAAAAATCGTACTTTTTAATTGTTATCCGTACTTCCGTATTTCTAACGTATTTTCCGGAACAAATACGGAAAAATCGTAACAGTTGGCAGCTCTGTTGGCCCCTTCCCCTAAAATAGGATTACGAATAATCGTAATACTCACATAAGGGGTATAACCAGATTCAACTGTCACATACAAAATGCCAAAGACGTATGTGAGGGCCATACCAGGTCTCCAGTCGGAATTCCGGTAAGGATGAACCCCGATCGTTAAAATACCCATGGTGTGCTCACACCTACCACCCACCAATTAGTAACACCTTTCATTTTTCAATGACTTATGAACCGCTTCACAGATTTTGATGATATTTGACCACAATGTGTGTATATGGATGGTACTTTTTGTTTTGCATACGACCCACGTCTGACCGCCCAAGGTCAAGGTCACTGAGGACTTCACCTTGTTTGTAAAGCAAAAATGTTAACAAAAAAATTCTTTATTATCGAGGCTGCCAGTGACGTATTAACTTGGCGATAACGATGCCCTCGTTTCTTATTATTTTACAATAAAAGACTTTCAGCACTGACAAGCAGTGTCTCCAGCACCAAGCACCCTTACTACACATGATCACTTGGCCCTGGGTGTGAATCCCAGTTACAATCACTGTTAACCCTTTCACCATGTTATTTTTTAAACCAATCCAACTATCACAAAATGATTTCCAGACTAGTCCATTTATGAAAAGGGGGTGTTTTTGTTCTAAAAATATGAAAATTACTTGCAAAAAGTGCAGATCCTGATGAGACGGGGCTCATCTGGATCTACACATTTTTCCAATACAACTATACAGGCCTGTAGTGTTGCCCTACAACACTGCAGCCCTCTATATAAATGTTTGCAAATAGTGTAGATCCAGATGAGTCGGCTCATCTGGATCTACACTGTTTGCAAATACTTCTAAATATGTCTGCTAGTGTTGAACGGTTTAATGGTGTTTAACAAGTTGTGAACAATCCAGGTCATATTAGGCTCGGTTAGCAGGTGTTGAAGCCAGTATTTCACTTGTATGGATTAAAAGGAAAATTCCAAAATCGGAACTGAATATACAGAAAAAATAAATATTCAGCCCTGAAATTAGAATAACTTGATCTGGTGCCAAGTCCTCACCACACCAGCGTTACTTAGCCCCACTCTCTAAAAGTAATAGGATTAGTAATAAAATTACTGCAATAAGGAAATAGGGGCAGCACTGCAAATTCATCAACATCTCTACAGCATTGAAATCAAAAATATCCTGATCTAGTACCAGGCATCCTTAAGAAAACATTGACCCCAGCCTCCGAGGTTTGACAGATGGCACGAACAAATGTCTGTATCATGCAGAAAAGTGAAAGGGTTTAACATCCCATCAACAGCTAAGGTCATATAGAGACGGGACCAGTTTAAAGTCTCATGGAAATACAATGAAAATATTTGTTGATGCCCTAGGCGAGGTTTGAACCCAGAAACCTCTGGATTGGAAGTCGGGTGTTCTAACCCCTAGGCCATAACCCATCCCTGTATCATGCAGAATCTATGGTGGATAAAGTCGCTACAACCCATCCCTGTATCATGCAGAATCTATGGGTCGCTATAACCCATCCCTGTATCATGCAGAATCTATGGTGGATAAAGTCGCTACAACCCATCCCTGTATCATGCAGAATCTATGGTGGATAAAGTCGCTACAACCCATCCCGTATCCCAGCGAATCCCAATGTGGATAAAGTCGCTTACCCAACCCCATCCCTGTATCAGCAATCTATGTGGAATAAAGTCGCTACTAACCCATCCCTGTATCATGCAGAATCTATGGTGGATAATGTCGCTATAACCCATCCCTGTATCATGCAGAATCTATGGTGGATAAAGTCGCTATATTTGGTGGATAAAGTCGCTACAACCCATCCCTGTATCATGCAGAATCTATGGTGGATAAAGTCGCTATAACCCATCCCTGTATCATGCAGAATCTAGGTGGACAAAGTCGCTATAACCCATCCCTGTATCATGCAGAATCTATGGTGGATAAAGTCGCTATAACCCATCCCTGTATCATGCAGAATCTATGGTGGATAAAGTCGCTATAACCCATCCCTGTATCATGCAGAATCTATGGTGGACAAAGTCGCTATAACCCATCCCTGTATCATGCAGAATCTATGGTGGATAAAGTCGCTATAACCCATCCCTGTATCATGCAGAATCTATGGTGGACAAAGTCGCTATAACCCATCCCTGTATCATGCAGAATCTATGATGGACAAAGTCGCTACAACCCATCCCTGTATCATGCAGAATCTATGATGGACAAAGTCGCTACAACCCATCCCTGTATCATGCAGAATCTATGATGGACAAAGTCGCTACAACCCATCCCTGTATCATGCAGATCTATGATGGACAAAGTCGCTATAACCCATCCCTGTATCATGCAGAATCTATGATGGACAAAGTCGCTACAACCCATCCCTGTATCATGTAGAATCTATGGTGGATAAAGTCGCTATAACGCTTTCTATTCCTATTTTCTTGTGCGACGACTCAATTAGTTTTGACGAGAACGGAAATTGACCAAATCAGGAATACACGGCCTACGACATGACATGACCAGACCAGGCTTATTCCATTTAACACCAGCGTAGATCCTGATCAGAAGTCAAATTGATAACTCGCATACTGTGATGGTAATCTACAATTCACTGGAAATGTAAGAAATCGTGAGGCGATCAAATGGCGAACAGTGTAGACCCTGACCAGACTGCGTGTATGCGCAGGCTGGTCTGGGTCTATGCTGATCGCAGAGACAACAATAAGCCCGGTTTTCTCAGATCCGTGTCTAATAATGAATTATTGTCACATATTCCACAAAGACACCGTTAAATTATCGAGGAGTTACCATAACAGGTGAAAATGATTTGCCTCTGACAAAAATCAATACAGGTATGGTCAGCAGATCAAATGACAATTAATAAGCATCACGAGAAAATAATGGCTAACAAAGTAGACCCAGATGACAATATCTGTCTGCCCATCTGATAAGGTGAAAAGGTTTATTCTCCCAGCAACAGCTATATATGGTCATATAGAGATGGGTCCTCAGGGGATTAATTGCAAACTACAATTTGCATTTATTTAGCTGTGCACGTACTTTCCCCAACTATATACCTTACATCTGGTTCATAACAATATTCTTATGACCCACCTTACATCGATTGATCGAGTTATTGGTGTTTAGCAGCTAAGGTCATTTAAGGGTAGGCCGACGGGTTCAATCCCGCATTTAACCTGCTGATTTGGGGGGAAAATCCCAAAGTCAGAAGAGAATATTTACATCAAAATAAATATATAATCAGCCCTGAAATTCGAATAACCTGACCTGGATCAAGGTCCATAGTAACTACACCATCACTTGGCACCTCAGGCGCGGATACAGGGGGGGGGGGGGGGGGGTCCAGAGGTGGGGGTCCGGACCCCCCCCCCTGCTCTCGGCAAAAAAAACAAAAATCTACAATACTCGAATAGTTGGATGACTTTTTTCGTGGCCTAGGTGTCAGGAAATCGCATCTGCGGCGATCTGGCATTTGAAAATTTCCTGGGGGAGGACCCCCAGACACCCCCGTACACTTTTGAGTGCACGGAGGTCGGCTATGCCGAATTTTAATTACAGACCCCCCCTGCACCTTCCCCTAAGATACCGGTAGGATTACTCTTATAAGGGGTATAACCAGATTCAACTCTCAAATACACGAAAGCCAAAGACACACCTAAGGGTCAAACCAGTAACCAGAATTGCAACCAGTGTAGGCCCAGTAGCCTATTTCACCAACATTGCAAAGTATATTTTTCTAGCAAAGTATACTTTGAGGGAGAAACTTTTGATTTTAGGATGAATTAATTAATTTTCATTATACTGAATTTATTACATTATCACAGCCATTTTGGCTGTGATAATGTAACAAATTCAGTATAATAATTCTGCATACTTTTAATCATCAAACATATGCAGTTGTTAGTTCTATATGAAATAATGCATTTCCGGAAAAATAAATGATTACTCCCTCCAAGTATACTTTGCTAGATAAGTATACTTTGCAATGTTGGTGAAATAGACTACAGGTCTCCTGTCGGGATTCTGGTAAGGATGAATCCCGATTGTTAAGTTACCCATCGCATGCTCCCAACAACCACCGCCCATCCAGCTTACATCAAATTGGTATCAGGAAATTTATACCGATACCCTTGATTTGTATGTTAACCCTTAGACCGCTACACACAACAATTGTCGTCTGCTGTTGCTTTATATCTTGCCTTATTTCTCAATAAAAACATGTTTTGACAGCACTTCAGAGAATCATTTCCAATGGAAATGATTCTGAAGTGCTGTCAAAGCATGTTGTAAATTATTCTAAAGTGCTGTCAAAGCATGTTTTTGATGATGAAAATTTGATGAATCTTAACAAATTGTATTGACATGTACCATCTCTATCAGTAGGTATTAAAATTTATTTGTTGGTTTAAACAGTGTTTAACAAATTTGACCTAGAACCCAGTCTTGACAGATTTTCAAATTATATTTACTGACCATTAAAGGTACATGCCCACCCAGTAGGCACAGAATGCTTTTTATAGAAATTAAATAAGTGTAAAATTATGTCACTATTCCACCAGTTCTAAAAATTACGAGTGCCCGCTATACAGATATAATCATTTAGTAATATTTATTTTACTGATAGTGACGCGCGGTGGTATCACGTTATTTTCATATGCAAATTAGGCATGATATTTTTAATTATTTATACTAATTAAATGCGTCACCTGAAAAAATAGTATTTTCGACAGATTATAACGTATGGTCACTGCACATCAAAAAATAAATACAGATAATAAGTAGTAATGTCCGTTAACATTTTAAGGAAACATGATATCAGTGTAGACATTTACGTCGATATAAAATGTGTAATAATGCCAATCAATACGTGGAGTAATGGTGAATGAATGTTTATTTTGCCAGAAAATGTCTCAGATGATGTCTCTGATATAAAGAACAGTTTGTGCCTACCGAGTGGGCATGTACCTTTAATATACGATGAAGCAAAACTTGAAGCAGGAAATGTGTAACAAGAAGAGCTTATACCCCATGCTCTAAGACTATGTGAACAGGTGTAACAAAGAAAATGTGGAAAATTTAACAAATTTCAAAGTGTTGAAAACGTAATCCCCGTAGCTGGCTTTCAGTAATTTCTGACACCGCCCCAGCCAAAATGCTGCCACGGTCTGCGGGTCACAGTTAATGTGGAGATGTAAATGGGCGCCAGCCATAAGCCAAAGACGTGTGGAGCAACGTAGCATTGCGTAATAATGGCATAACCATACATGTAAATGAAATGTACAAGACATGCCCCAGTGAAAGGTGTCTAAAGAATGGTTTAACCCTTAGAATGCGGGAACCGAAAATAGTCGTCTGCTGTTAATTAATATTTTCTCTCAGTAAAAACATGGTTTGGCAGCATTTTAGAATCATTTCCATTGGAAATGATTCTAAAGTGCTGTCAAACCATGTTTTTATATTAGACGTAAAATGTCCACACTGATATCAGGAACGATAACCGTGTTTCCTTAATATGTTAACGGACATTACTATTTATTCTCTGTATTTATTTTTTGATGTGCAATGATCATACTTTATAATCAATTATAAGGAGAAATATAATGAATTGTCATCTGCTATTTTTGAACTATTTATAGCCCACAAATTTCCCAGCATGCAAAGAGTTAAACAGTCCAATATATAGAGAGACAAGAATTCCGCCACGGAAGCGGTGTCGCGCCTGCCGAGGCATTTGACCGTGAACATTACAAGTAAATAAATGACCTTGACCTTGAGAATTTGGATGTGGGGGTGTGCGTAATGAAGCATCATCCATAGACAAACATTGATGTGAAATATTATCAAAGTCTGGCAAGGGGTTAAAGAGATATTGTGAAAAAACAATAAGTTTAACGCATTTCTGTTACAAAACCGGTGAACATTACAAGTAAATAAATGAAATTGACCTTCAGAATTTGGATGTGGGGATGCGCGTAATGAAGCATCCCTAGACAAACATTGACGTGAAATATTATCAAAGTGTGGCAAGGGGTTAAAGAGATATTGTGAAAAAACAATAACTTTAACGTATTTGCCTTACAAAAAAAACGGACGACGCGGACGACGACGACGACGGAAAAAGTGCCGACTATAGTCGCGCTTCTGCTAAAGCAGGCGCGACAAAAATTAGGCTAGTGTTGTTTGATGTCAAATTTAACAGACAAGGCTAGGAAAGACATAACCGGAGACTTATAAACTTGATATCTGATGACACTAGCCTGGTATTCTCTTTATCAACTAACGTTGTAAGAATGAGCAATGGTGATGTGGTTTTCGTTGCAAAGAACAGAGACTTGTTGATGTTGCGTCAGTACACGGACGTCATTCGGACAAAACCACACTGTTAGTGACCATCCAAAAGCAAAGTATGTTACCATGGAAACCCCCAAATATACTATACTCATCCAATAGTTAAACAATTGTCATGTTCATAACTATATACCATGGCTGGCTCCTCTCTAAACCGGACACCCTGGGGGGTCCCCAGGGTGTCCAGTTTAGAGAGGCGCCACTGTAATGCAAATATATTACCAGGATAAAAACATACATTATCTTGAGCATACATTATCATGAATGACAAATAAACCTGTCAAAGTTGAACAACACACTGAGGTATTTTAGGTGTCTGGTTTTGAGACGTTTTACTGCGTCACACATTCTCATGGCGTGCAACTATTATGCTGATTTTCTGTCTGTTATCACCCGGCATAATGTTAGCATGCAAAATGAAGAGATAGGAGACTTATAAACTTGATATCTGATGACACTAGCCTGGTATTCTCTTTATCAACTAACGTTGTAAGAATGAGCAATGGTGATGTGGTTTTCGTTGCAAAGAACAGAGACTTGTTGATGTTGCGTCAGTACACGGACGTCATTCGGACAAAACCACACTGGTAGTGACCATCCAAAAGCAAAGTATGTTACCATGGAAACCCCCAAATATACTATACTCATCCAATAGTTAAACAATTGTCATGTTCATAACTATATACCATGGCTGGCTCCTCTCTAAACCGGACACCCTGGGGGGTCCCCAGGGTGTCCAGTTCAGAGAGGCGCCACTGTAATGCAAATATATTACCAGGATAAAAACATACATTATCTTGAGCATACATTATCATGAATGACAAATAAACCTGTCAAAGTTGAACAACACACTGAGGTATTTTAGGTGTCTGGTTTTGAGACGTTTTACTGCGTCACACATTCTCATGGCGTGCAACTATTATGCTGATTTTCTGTCTGTTATCACCCGGCATAATGTTAGCATGCAAAATGAAGAGATAAATGAGAAAAGCAGACTGGTACTTTGTTCAATGGGAAAAGTGACAAGAAACAAGCAGAAAAACAGAGACGCAGTCTGCAAGGTTCAACCAGAAGTGCGTCTGCTGCGAAACTGTAACTACCTGTGCTCCGGGATATAAATCATGGTGCTAAAATACATCTTTGATTCACGGAGGTGTCTCATCATATACTTGGTTTGTTTTAACTGGTATGTATATAAGGAAACATTTCTCATTACCACGATAACACAAATCAGTTAGTTACACAATTGAGACAACAGAAATGATGTCTTGGAACGTCATAGCCACCACAAAATTTGAAACCAGTCACAATTCAAACTCCTTGAAATTCAAAGCAGGTAATTCAAGCGCAAATTTTATAAATCCATGTATATATAATATATCTTATATAAATTTTATAAATAGTGTGTCAAACCTGGAGATTTTAATAAATTTATCTCTTGCACTTACAAATGTGTTTAAATAATCCGTGTGAGAGGCAGTAATGATATTTTTGACTGATTCATTCATTGAATGAATGGGGTTTTATATCCGCTCAAACCACCAGTATCAGAGACTGTGATTCTAATTTATCCCATCAACACAGTGCGTATGTGCCGTGAAACACGGTGCCGTGAAACATTTTTGATATCCAGTCAATACTATTTTTGCATTTTACAGCCATTTGTAGGTGTTGACGTGATAAATAGAATAGTAGGTTAGTGCCGTGAATGGGAAAAAATATATTCTCTATATCTGTAGTGCGGGCAGGGAGGGGTCAGCTCCTTTTTACGTTACATAACTGAGTTGGCGGGGCCCACACATCAGAGATTTTCTGGTCTATTGGGTTCTGGCAGGGCTCCATGTTGGATCTGGTTTGAGGATACCATTGTTTGACATTGCCAGGCAGGTCTGGGAAAGCTGGAAACCATTGGTCACAATCACTGATTTCTCAACACACCTTTGCACAGAAGAATTAACGATTAAAAGGCGGGAAATGAAAATTGCTGTCTGTTACGTTTCATTTTTATTTTGTTGGAAAATGAACACATTTTCCATGCAGCACTTTAGAATCATGGAAATTGGTCACAATCACTGATTCCTCAACACACCTTCGCACCGAAGAATTAACAATTAAAACGCGGGAAATAAATATTTCCGTCTGCGATTTTTCAGTTTTAAATCTTTTTATTTTTTTGAAAATGAACACGTTTTGGCAGCACTTTAGAATCATGGAAAATGGTCAAAAATGACTACCGTCCAAGCAACCGCTATACTCATACCAGTGGGATGGAAATACTATGTAAGCATTTTGCACGCCTATGGTGAGGATTGAACTCACAACCTGAATGAAGTCCAGTGCCATATCCCCTAGGCGACGGCCCATCCCTTTGCACAGAATTAACAATTAAAAGGCGGGAGATATTTCCTCTGCTGTTTTTAATTTTCAACTTTTTTCTTTTTAAAGTGAACATGTTTTGGCAGCACTTTAGAATCATGGAAATTGATCACAATAACTGATTCCTCAACGCACCATTGCATAGAAGAATTAATGATTACAAGTCGAAAAATGAAAATTGGTAATTGTCGTCTGCTGTTTTTAATTTGTAACATATTTTTTTTAAAATGAACATGTTTTGCAGCAGTATAGAATCATTTCCACTGGAAATGATTCTAAACTGCTGTTATAACGTATTTTTAGTGAGGAAGAAGACAAAATGTGAAATACCAGCAGACGACAATTTTTGTTTCCCGCATTTTGAGAATCAAGTACAAATGCATGGTAAAGGCTTCCACTAATTATGTCAAAGATGTTTTTTGCAGAGGTTTATTGTTAACTAGAAGATCTGTAGATATAGCTGGATCATCATTTCTGCAGAAGACAGTGAGTGAGTATGCACCAATGTTGAGAAGGTAGTGGCAGGCAGGCATATGCCAGAGCTCCAGCTAAGGTGTGTAATTGGACCAAATTTTCCGGGTATTTTTCTTATTTCTTCATGAAAAATGGTTAAGTTGGGATTGCTTTTAGAATCGTCTCATCGAGACGATTCTAAAGCACTCCCAACTTGCCAATTTTGGCAACGAAATAATGAAAGTCTACACAAAGTTGATCAAATTACTCACCTTAACTGGAGCTCCGTTATGCAGAGAACTTTATGATAACTTGGGCAATGTTGAATTAACCCTTAGATCGCTACTCACAACAATTGTCGTCCAATGAGACGATTCTAAAGCAATCCCAACTTGTCATTTTTCGTGAAGAAATAAGAAAAATACCCGGAAAATTTGGTCCAAGGTCTAAGGGTTAAAGTCTCATCTGAAAGACTAGTGGGATGGAAATGCTATGAAAGTATTTTTCACACCTAGGGTGGGGATTGAACCGCCAACCTCTGGTATTGAAGGCAATGTTTTACAAGGTAAATGCTTAACCCTTAGAAAGGCGGGGGAACCGAAAACTGTCGTCTGCTGTTGTAACTTATTTTGTATTTTCTCTAAATAAAAACATGGTTTGGCAGCATTTTAGAATCATTTCCATTGGAAATGATTCTAAAGTGCTGTCAAACCATGTTTTTGATAAGAAAAATGGAAAATAAACAGCAGACGACAACTTTTAAATCCGCACTGTAATGCGTCCCATTCAAACGATGTATAAAAACTTGAAAACAAATTTCTAAGTTATTTGACCATGACAATGAGCACAGATGCAGCATGGGTGCATTATAGAATGAAAATATGGATGATGACAAATAAGTATATGTGAAGTTAAAGTTAATCCAACTTAATGCATGTACAAGAGATGGGGGTACAGTAGCCAAAAATTATTAACCCTTACACCGCTACTCACAACAATTGTCGTCTGCTGTTGCTTTTATGTCTTGCCTTATTTCTCAATAAAAACATGGAAATGATTCTGAAGTGCTGTCAAAGAATGTTGAAAATTATTCTAAAGTGCTGTCAAAGCATGTTTTTGATGATAAAAATGGAAAATAGAAAATAAACAGCAGACAACAAAATTAAGATAGCCGTCTAAGGGTTAACACAAATCTTGGACCGACAGATGAACAGGGTGGCGAATGTATTGTACCCCAAAACACATTGGCTTGTGTGCATTATAGGAATGAATGGCCTTTTTGTGGAATTTATCGGGGTATAAACTTGGAAAAGTCGCGGGAATACAAAAAGGCCATTAATTCCTTATAATTCCAGCATTTGAAAGAAATTCATCAAGAAAATGTGTTTATTTTCCGTTTTCTTAAGAATTATTTTAACTGCGCCTCACGGTTACGGGAAGTAGTTCGGCGTGGGAGTTTACTGGGATATAAACTTTGGACAGAGAGGGCCAATCAAATGTTAGGGAATTGTGTAAATATTTTTGTGCTGGAATTATCTATAAATATGCTACTACAGTTGAAACCTTCTGAAAACTTCATTCTAACTACCATTTGATTTACACGCGTTCCGTGACAGACAGATGGCAGAACAATCAGCGACAAGTACATAATGTTTCCTCCACTTTATCTGTCGGCACAGATTTTCCTGACTAATGGGTGACTTACTTCTATGTTTATTTCATACAGCGTTCCTCTCCAAGTGTAAGCATGACAGCTAAAACATGCTTTATCAGGTAATGAGCTTAATAAACTGTGTTCATTTCAACTCAACGAAAATCGAGTTATAATATTTGCTCATTCTGTAGCATAAAACGTTACCTGATGCATACGAGAATACCAGGCTTAGTGTCATTTGATATCAAGCTTATCAGGCTCGGCTCGGAAATGGTAGGAATTCTCTAGCAAGCTTCAGAATTCCCCGGTTTCCATGCTTTGCCTGATAGAACTTGATATCGGGAGACACTAAGCATATTATTCGCTATGTAAGATTTCTCAAGTTATCATCTCGGCAAGCCTCGGAATTCCTACCCTTTTCCTAGACAGCCCTGATAAATTTGGTATCAAAAGACACTACCCTGGAATTCTCTATGTAAGAGATCAAGTCCATATCAGGCGCCCATTTCACTAAACTTCAAACAACTAACATGTTCATAAGTGCAAATTTAGGATCGTCTGGAATTTCAATTGATGGATTTACATTTATTGAGCATAGGCTGCATATGCAGCCTATGCTCAATAAATGTAAATCCAATAATTGTTTACAAGAAAATGTTGTTAATGTGGAATTTACAGAATATCATAATTTTGCACTTACAAACATTTGTCGTACGATGTTTAGTGAAACGGTGGCCCCCAAGTGCGGCCCAGAATCTGTAGGAATTCTTACATGTTTCCTAGCCTTGCCTGATATAAACTTGGTTCCAAAAGCCACTAATCCGGTATTCTCTACGCTTTCCCAATTCATCGACTGACATTGCTAATCCCGCGCACACGGCGGTTGCCGTGTAGCAATTTCGCAGTTCCTCAGTGATGTATATACCACTCGCACCTGACAAGTCTAACAACAACATCCACCCCCGTATGAACCATTTAAACTGAAGTTTCTACAAGTTTCTAATTCCTTTTCCGGGCTGTCCGTAGTTTTATGGAATAATAATGGTGTACCTAGCGTGTCACTTGGCCACGCTGATGATTGGTGAAGATAATGATACATGTGTTTTATTCTTACATTTATATCATACATATTTGCTAAATTAAGTTCGAAAATGAGTCCAGTCTGCCATATTTGTAGACCTTTATCTCCCCTTGAAACTTCATCTTTCTCCAAAATCTTTATTTCCATGAGATAACTTCCCTTTCACTTAGAAGTGAAAGTTTATTACTTCAAATCTCATAATTGGCTTAATTAGATCTTAACCCTTAGCCTGCTGATCGCGAAAACTGTCGTTGCTTTAATTTTTGCCCTGTTTCTCAATAAAAACATGGTTTGACAGAACTTTAGAATCAATTCCAATGGAAATGATTCTAAAGTGCTGTCAAAGCATGTTTTTGACGAGAAAAATCGAAAATAAAACAAACAGCAGATGACAACATTTCATTCAGCAGGCTAAGGGTTAAGAAATACAAGTTAAGTTCAGAAACGAGTCTGGTCCACCTTTTTTCACCCAGCTTTCATCCCCTTGAAACTTTTCACACTCATTTATCGCGGCCCCTTGAAACTTTTTTTTTTTTTCAAGCTAAAATCTTCGTTTCTGCGCGATAACTGGCAGTATTTGTCATTTATTGTCACATACTGAAAATTCAAATTACATTACAGTGGAACCTCTCTCAACCGGACACCCTGGGGACCTCCCAGGGTGTCCGGTTGAGAGAGGTTCCACTGTAAAACAGACAGATGACTACTTCAAGACACGCGTGGATGCTTTGCGATCATGAAAATACATTATTATTGCAGGTAAATGGCAATGAAACGTATCAAAATTCAGTACAACTAACATGTCTATGTGTCCGGTTTAGTGAGGTTCCAATGTATATTGTATATTCCTTTCTAAGCTTGATTTTTTTCTGCTTGAGAATGCTACCATTTGGAACTGCATAAATATATTGAAAAGGTTTCATGCTTTCAAAAAAACCTCAAGTATCTCATGTTGCTCTACTACAAACTATACATATAATCGACAGTAAATCGCATATAAGCGACTGCACGATGATACACGTGTCCCAAAGGTGAAATACAAATACAAGTTTTTCTATCCCATATGAATGGATATATGAGATAAAACTATATTTAGGTATCGACTGTAATATTTAGATATAGTGTTGGTGCAAACCCATCATTCTTGCAGGGATATAAAACATCACATCTGAACTGGACACCTGATAATTTATTTATTTAATGGTGATTAACGGCCTGCGCGCCAAGAATATTTAATAAATCAAGTATTTTTATTCTAATACAGTAGAACATCTCTAAACCAGACACGCAGACAGTCTGTGAATCCTCAAGTTCGCAAAGCTCAGCCGCCTACCTTGGCATAGTCATATGTCTGATTTACAGTGGAACATCTATAAACCGGACACCCAGGGTGTCCGGTTTAGAGGTTCCACTGTATATGGCGTTGCCTTATTTACCCTATGTCAGTTATGTATGATTTACAGCGGAACATCTCTAAACCCTCACCCTGGGGACCTCCCAGGTTTAGAGAGGTTTCACAATAATTGACTATGAGAAACACGGAAATACTTTCACAATGAATGTTCGCTATTATTTTACAAGTAAACATAATTTGTGAACCAAAACGCCTTTTAGTTGTGTAATGCTATACCATTTTATTCAAGTAAATTCTGCATGAACTTCAAGTCATTTACAAAATATATTACATTGTTGTTGTTATGGGCAAAAACAGTGATACAACGAGAAAGGAACTATTACTAGAGCCACACCCATTTATGAGCCAAGCCCGATTGATCCATTATATACAAAACATTATTGAATCAATGTACACATTTATTCAAGTAATTTGTTCTCACAAAAACGTTCTTTAGTCAACATTTAATGAACATCAAACATTTGTACATCATACCCCACAGGATGATGTGCTAACCAAACATCAATCAATACATTTATACATCAATCCATAAATTTATAAACAAACAGTAAAAACGCTACCATATGTGTCTGTGACTTGAGAAATGGGGCTTATGGGATTTGTGACCAGTGTAGTTCCTGATCAAATAGCACACGCATGTAGCCTGGGCACGGTTGCTCTAAACCTATGTTAGCTTAACAGACTGTTAAATCCTTAGCAATGCTAAGGATTTAACAGTCTGTTAAGCTAACAGAAGCTTTGAGCAACCGGGCCCTGATAATGATCTATATTGCGTGTTAGAAGCTTTGCAATCATGAACCAACATTTCTGTCAGCGACAAACTGCAAGAAAATCCATAAAAATTACACAAATTTACGTCATCTAGGTGTCCAATTTAGAAAGGTTCTACTGTACAATAAAGACCATTTTGCTCGATATAGCGATATAGCACACCTCATTGATGGAACGGCGTACAGTGCAGATCCAGGGGCACGTTTCACAAAACTTTGTACGACTAACTAAAATGTTTGTAAGTGAAAAATTATGATAGTCTGTAAATGTCTCATTAACAATGTTTTCTAGTAAACAATTATTGGATTTATATTTATTGAACATAGGCTGCAGATGCAGCCTATGCTCAATAAATGTAAATTCATCAATTGAAATTTCCAGACGATCCTAAATTTGCCCTTACGAACATTTTAGTTGTACGAAGTTTAGTGAAACGGGCCTCAGACTGTGTGGATGCACAGCTAGGCTGATCTGGATCTACACTGGTCACAAAACACATAAGCCCCATTTTTCCAGTCACGGCCATATTTACCAAGACCCGGACCTATGTCAATGTTCAGCCGAAGATAAAGTGCGAACAATGTGAATTTCCTTAACTTCTTCAACGCTAAGACATTGGTCAATATTGGTATAAAACACAGAACCCACAACCTTACGATTTAACCAAACACGGCTCCCGCTAATTTTCCCATAATCCTACTCAATATTGTGCAGTCATGCCTTCTCCGGCTTCCAGTATCGGCGTTCTCTGAATAGTTTAGACATCGGTTTCAGTAAATATAGACACATATATCTGCCAAATATTATAAAAATCTGTCGAGCGGTATAAAAATGAAAAGCATTTGCAAAACGCTGAAGGTAAACCTAACATTTGAGTACTGTGAAGTGACAGCAACCTTAAATATTGAAACATGGGTTGCCAAGGGTCATGCGTATGCACATAGTGTTCATGTTACCAAATATTATTGGAATCCTTCAAGTGGTCAAAATGTTTTAGTGTCATTTCTAATGAAATCAGTAAACTCAGTTAACGCTTAGAATGCAGGAAACGAAAATTATCGTCGGATGTTGTTTTTATAGTTTGGCTTCTTCAATAAAAACATGATTTGACATGACTTTTGAATCATTTCCATTGGAATTCTAAAGTGCTTTCAAACTATGTTTTTGATGAGAAAGATGAAATATAATAGAAAATAAACAGATGACAAAATTTAATTCAGCATTGTAATGGTTAATAAACATCATATTAAATATATAACCTCTCTATGTCGATGACACACAATGATTCAACACATTTCGCAGTCCGAACTTTAACTGGATAACCAGTAAAAAAATAGTTCCAAAACGGGCCACACAAATGTCAACAAATCAGCCAGACCATTATCCCTACACAAAATCAACAGAAATACACATTCTCAAAGACATTCGGCAGGTACTTTCAATTTTCAAACACTTTTTGACAAATTTGATTTGAAACAGAAAGTTGACATAGATTCGCAGATTATTTGAAAGTCCGTGCCGGGATGGACAATATTTGGCGAGACTGTTTGAATAGCGATGTTTATTCACCCGCGAATGTTTACCAAACCGGTTAACGAGTTAGGCACAATTAGTCCATCATTCTCTGACGCGACAGAGCAAAATATGGCTTAGTCTAATTTTAACCCTTAGAATGCGGAAAACGAAAATGGTCGTCTGCTGTTGTTTCATATTTTTCTATTTTTCTTTCAATAAAACATGGCTTGGCAGCACTTCAGAATCATTTCCACTGGAAATGATTCTAAAGTGCTGCCAAGCCATGTCTTTGTGGTGAAAAATGGAAATTAAAAAAGAAATAGCAGACAACAAAATTTAACTCGGCATTATAAGGGTTAAAATGGCATCAGCAAAGTTCAGATCAGTGCAGTGTGACCACTGTATAAAGTATCAACGCACATTCTTAGTCTTGTGAATATTTTTCAGATCCTTATTGGTCGTTGAGCATGACCGACATTTCGACACTCGAGCACAATATGGAAAATTATTTCTAATTTTAGTTTTTATTATTCATACTCACCTGAATGGTTGCAAACAGATAGGTTGCTATGAAATCGTCCTAATAATAAAAATCTGCCTACTCTAATCACTCAAATAACCCACCATAGACCATTCCGCTCTACCCACAGCCAATTGGCTAGTCCGCTATTTAAACTCCTCCTATTATTGTTAGGTATACAGCTTCAAAAAGTTAATCATTTCCATATGGAAATGAAACTGCTAGTAAAATAGCCTGAAGTATACTAAGTAGGGAGAAGATAAAACCATCAAGCGGGGACGGGAGGAGGGTCTACCTTACCATTCAGGTGAGTATGAATAATAAAAACTAAAATTAGAAATAATTTTCCATTTTTATGTCTTCAAACTAACCTGAATGGTTGCAAGAATTCGTAGTGATGGTGGGAGGTATTCTCACTACTCATACTCGACCGGAATGGTAAGGCAGATTAAAAACCCTCAAAACAGACAAAAATATTTGGCCTAGGTACAAACTTGGGTGTTACCTATATAGTAAAAACATGGTCTCACCCTAGAATCATAGGGGCGCCCAAAGCGGGCCCCCCCCCCCTTTTCTACGAAAGTAGAAGAGAGGTGGATAAAGACAAGCACCACCACGCTAGTCTCGTAGACTGACTCGTAGACTCCAACCTGCTATACTTGGTTAGAACGCCGGAGAATACTCATGGTATAGCCGCTGCTACCAGACGAAGCCCTGGCGAATGTAGTCGCCCGGCACTTCACACGCAATAGCTCAACTGAGATAAACTCAAAGTCTAAACATAGTCTCATGACGACACATGACTCGTACATATCGAGAACACAGTATAAAACGCCCTAAGCACTAAGGTCATCCTAACAAGCAAGTGCTGAGGAGTTAAACTGGCCCTAAAGCCAGATCAAAACCTATACCAGGGTTTGACACTAACTTTTGGCCCAGGGATTCCGCAGCATGGACATCCCTATTGTTACATTATGTTGAATGGGATTTTCTTGAAAATGCAGTGATTCCTCCTACAAAACAGGGATCCTCGGGATCTCGGGACACTGCGAGTGTCGACCCTGTATACCTATAAACCCATGTATAGTAGACAAAGAGAATAGAATCATTAACCCAAAGTGAAACACTATCCTTTTGCAACAACACTGCTACAAACTAGATAGATAGCCTCGCCTAATTGAAACATGTACAAAACAATGCCTCCTGGGCCAGCGTGATGAACCGTAAGAACCATAGATCACCACAGATCCCCGTTCATCAACAAAAGCAAGTGAAGTTCATCGAGCGGTGAGTCACACTTACCAACCCCCAGGATTCCACTGGGACTGTAAGACAAAAACCGAATAATCGGGTAATCAGAAAAAATCGCAGACTATCGCGAACAGGTAGATCCAAACAGCCTCCTAAACTTGATGCTACCGGCTGATAAACCCACAACTGCACCCGCTGCTACTAACGGACCCAGTTCTTAAACATCTCCCTGAGATGCCAACCCCATGTCGGTCACATGAGGAACATGGAGAGAAAAGGGGGTACTTTCCGGAACACCACATATGTATTCCGGAACACAAATCAGTACTCACTTATATGCATAAAATAAGTTAAATATAGCCTTGGCCCAAGTTTCGGCTACCATGAGCACCCGAATAACTACAATAATCACTGATTGCAAGACGCAAAAACATCACCGCGCTGTGACAGGACCAAATTGGGCCATGTCTCGCTGTAATCATAGATGAACAGATGTGTTGTCCTAACTTCTTCCGATAAAACAATCCCCAAATACGTTGGCTGCACGCTTAGATCAGACATTATACGAATTACGTGATGAATAAATCAATATCTCTGAGCGCTGGAATATCAAATGGTAATCGCCTAGACGAGAATGATAACGGGTAAATAAACAATAGGAGGTTATTGACAGAATTGTATTTAAACGAAATAATTATATCCAGATATACCCGCCCGATCAAAAATCGTACTTTTAATTGTAATCCGTACTACCGTCTATCTAACGTATTCCCGGAATAAATACGGAAAAATCGCAACAGTTGGCAGTTACGCATCTCCTGCCAGTGCAGAGAGCGATCATAGAAAGAAGTTGAGACTACATGCACCTCGTGCATTTAGGGCCTAAATAACAACTCAGCTGCAGAACCACTTACTGTAGAATAAACTCAAGTAATGGCCCTATCTATCCAACGGAAGACAAAGGATTGCGATACCTCCCGTTGGCTTAAAATTGGTAATAAGAAACTTACGGTCGGACCGGATGTCCTAATTCTTCCGAACCTAATGCTTCATCGCACGGACTGGACAGAAAGTTGTGAACCACTGTCGCTGACAGGCGTGACGGAGGGAGGCCCGAACCACAACTGATTCCAGATCATGTGAGAAGGGATAAAGTATCTGAGGGAGAAATCTCGGTTCATAGGAGAAACTGCTGATGTGTAAACAGTAGTGTGCTTCTATTTAACACAACATTATTTTGAAATACCCAATTGCTTCAGAAATGATGGAGTGACAACAGCATGTTGTATATACAGTCGATACGCGTTATGTCGACATTGCTTACATCGATAAACCTGCTTATGTCGATGTACGCTAGTGGTCCCGGCCGAATTGCTATATAAACTCATACATTACATACCTGATATACGATATCGGAAATGTCGACATTTCGTTAATATCGATGTGGAAAACAAGTACCCGATGGTATAATTAATACACATTATACTGTAATGTCGATATGCAATTTGAACAGCGGGCGTCGTAAAGTCTGGTCAAACTTAATTGGCACAGGTAAGTTATTCACACATACAAAGTGATCAAAACATGCCGCCGGTAACCGTGTTACAATCGCGGAATACCGTCAAAGCCGACCACGTAAGCCGTGGTCAACCAATTAACGACAGTGTGACGTAAAATCACAAAAATACTCTTGTTAATAGCCAATTATTTGCCGGACATGAATCGAGCCGTAAATGCCATAATCATTAATGGACGCTTGTTTATAATAATTACAATTGAGTGAATTACATGCGATCTTATAAACACGAACAGTTGGTATCTCAAATCACTTCCTTAGCAATGTCCAACATGCAGTACATGGGTCCGAGATTATACTGGAACGAGTAAATTGAAAAGTCCGAATCGGTACGTGGGCGCAAACAGTGGAAAAAAAAAATAAAACCGACGTTTGAGCCTTGCCGCAACAAAACCACAAATGGATACCCCCATCCGGACAAGATAGCACTGGACACCAACGGATGCAGAAGCCATTCCGTCAGAACCGGAGATGACCGCAGAAACCATAACCACCTGTCCGTGCAGAACAGAATCCGCCGCTGTCAACCCCCGGAACACTGCCAAAAGCTAAAACATGTTGATGTGTCCCTGAGTTTCCTGCACTGACCACCAACCCGAAACACACCGATGTAGGGGCTCCAATGAGCCCCCCAGCCTTCTCACGACGCGTCTGTGGACAGAAAGCGAGTAGGAGGAGGTAACACTATGGGAAATCCCTGTAGGAACCAGACCTCCACTGCCCACCATCTGATACAACGTAGGAAGATGGTGATCCTAGGCAGAGACCGATCCAAAGGATCGGGGTGCGGCCTCCATAGCCCTAGTAAGTAATACTGGAGGTCGCAGACATAACCTTCCCCTATTCTGCACCCCGAAAGTCCAGGAGTGCAGAAATTTCCTAGCTGACAGAGAACCTCTGACCAGTACCCGGAAACTAAAACAAGATGCCACGCACCCTGTCCAAAGGTACTATGATGACTGATAGATCGGTCAATAAGCTCATTCCCACCTAAGAAAAATCCTGTGTGGGAACCAACTACGACTACTCTAGATAGGAAAAGAACCTAGAAGAGTAACAAACCCCATACCACCGCCGATACCGTATCACACGGAACTAAAAGATACAAAACTCGGAAACAACTTAAACTTCCGAGAGCATCTGCGGAAGGGCACGTGGAAGTACGAGACCCGCAGATCTATGGAAACAACCCAGTCTACCGGGGCAAATGGCGCTCGACCACGTCCCGAACTTCCTCTATAGCACTAAACTTAAAGAGAGAGACTCTACTTAACCCTTGAAAATACCCCCGTCAGGGGAAACGACCCCACAGGAGGTAGACAAGAAGGAGCAGCAGGAGGGACCATCGGTACCGTAGCTGCCCTTTGGCCGTTCGATCGCACAATTATCAGAGGTCAAAAGAGGCGAACGAAGCAAAACTATGGCCGTTCAAGAAAAAACGAGCCGGCTATCACTGCGTCTCACCTGGACAAGAGCATGTCCATAGAAAACTCCAAAGACATGTAGACAAGAGGCTTAGCGGCACAAATCGCCGACTGAAGCACTGCGTCCAGAGACGATGAATCATACCGATTCAAACATAAATCGAAAGTTGGCATAGCCACAATCGACTTAACAGCCTACACCCATGCCTTCGCAAACGCGAACCAGGACAAGGAGCCGAAGATATCCCAAACGCTGCGGCGTCCTTGTCCAGAAACGGAGACCTCAAAAACCATACCGCATAGAGGGGCATGTAGAACTTAGACCCCAGTGTGGCGATCAAAGTTTTGGGCACTAGGAACCCCGCAGTGGCCAAATCCTACCTAAAGCTCCCCAATGTACGTAACAAGAAGCCCTACTGTAGGAGAGAAATGAAACCACGACAACACCGGCAATTCCACCACCACCGAATCAGCCTCACAACAGCCATCCAAGGAAGTACCCATATGGGAGGCTCCACTGGCAAAACCACCAGCTGTGAAAGAGCCGACAAACCCACTAAGTACTAGGACTTAGACAGGAACTCCAGAATCTTAGCCAACTGAACCATCATAACTCTATCGCGTGTCGAGTCCTGAATATAGACTGGGAATTCGAACTCATATACACTCGAATAAGGAGCAGGCCAGACAAGTACGGAGCCAAAGCACCACGGCGTCCAATACCACCTCGACCGTCTCCTCCGAGAACGGAAGAGCTAGATCTCGAGGAGCTGGATACAAAAACACAATATGTACACAGGATACGAACCCACGAACACCCCGGTCAGAAATAGTTGCTACCCCGGTGCCCGGTACCCGGTGCCTGCCCGGTGCCCGGTGCCCGGTGCCCGGTGCCCGGTGCCCGTAACACAATACCGGCACCTCTCCTGCGAGAGTTAGGGTACGTTGTGACCGGGTGAATGTGATAAGCACCTGCCGCAGCAACCCTAGACTGGCAGTCATCTACCACATACGTGGAATCTGATTCAACAGAACTGTACTGTATTGTTCCAAATAGTATAGTACTGCCGAAGCTAGTACTACATGTAGAAGCCCTATACAACCGTCTCCTACGACGAACAGGAGAACGAGATCTAGATGAACCTGTTCCAAAACCTGAGAATGACCTCGAGGAAAAGGAAGAACAAGATCTAAACTCCGAACCCGAAATCGAAGAGCTAACCCAATCCTGACCTACGACGAGATCGACTCCTCGACTTACGTGAACACGTAGAACGAAGACCAACCGAAGACAAGAACGTCTTCCTACCGGAAGCAGCAGGCTGTCCAAGGAGAGTCTGGTGCCCGGTGCCAGTTGTTTGACCGGTGCCCGGTGCCCGGTGCCCGGTGCCCGGTGCCCGGTGACATAATGCCCGGTGCCCGGTGCCCGGTGACATAACCGGTGCCCGGTGCCCGGCGCCCGGCGCCCGGCGCCCGGTGCCCGGTGACATAATGCCCGGTGCCCGGTGCCCGGTGACCGATGCCCGGTGCCCGGTGACATAACCGGTGCCCGGTGCCCGGTGCCCGGTGCAAGGTGCCCGGTGCCCGGTGCCCGGTGACATAATGCCCGGTGCCCGGTGACCGATGCCCGGTGCCCGGTGACCGGTGCCCGGTGACATAACCGGTGCCCGGTGCCCGGTGCCCGGTTCCCGGTTCCCGGTGCCCGGTGCCCGGTGCCCGGTACCGGGCGCCTCTACTGAGAGAGGCTGGGTCATCTTCAATCCGGGTGATATAGTATCAAGAACCGGCCAAAGCACCCCTGTGATAGGTATAGCTCTCTGCGAACCGGGTGATATGAGATCAGGCACCGGCCCCAGCAGCCCGGTATCCCCTGTATGGATCACCGGCCTATCACTTAACACAACCTCCGAAACCTCGGACGGTTCCACTGCTCCCAAGAGCTGAGACTCGGACACAGACTTCTTCAGACGTGAGGTATGGGACCTTCTAGACCCAGCCTTGCCCCACGTCGAATCCGTCCAACGGACGGACAAATCACATGGCCTCTCTTTGCAACACCCGCAACAGGCAAAGCACCTGTCCGTATGGGTATCCCAAGGAGAAGTCATGTGTCCACACGCAGCGCGTGATTGCGGCATTCTAACAAGTATTGTATAACAAAACCTGATAGAAGAAACGCAAAAACGCTACAAAAAATGTGTCACGGGGGCGAATCCACTTTGGGACGAACCCGTTAGGGTACGAATCGCGTACACGCGAAAATATGTGACACAAAGTAAAACACCGTGAAAAACCCCAAAAAATGCAATGGAGAATAATCACGTAACACACAAGAGTGATAATAATATGTATTGAACGAAATATAATGACAAATACGGCACAATACACGGCAGAAATTCAAAATAAGCACGAAATAAAGAGAGAGACAAATATACCTGCACTCTTGATAGCGTCCTAAAATAATAGGAAGAGTTTAAATAGCGGACTAGCCAATTGGCTGTGGGTAGAGCGGAATGGTCTATGGTGGGTTATTTGAGTGATTAGAGTAGGCAGATTTTTATTATTAGGACGATTTCATAGCAATCTATCTGTTTGCAACCATTCAGGTTAGTTTGAAGACATAAAAATGTTTATTTTTGGTCCTTATACATTGCCGGGCACCTTTACTACACTAGATTGATTGGCTCGAGTGGGAATCCCAGTAATATTCACTGCTAACATATGAAAGTGAATGGTTTAAAGGTACATGCCCACTCAGTAGGTTCTAATATAGGGATTTAAAGGTACATGCCCACTCAGTAGGTTATAATATAGGGATTTAAAGGTACATGCCCACTCAGAAGGTTATAATATAGGGATTTAAAGGTACATGCCCACTCAGTAGGATATATAATATAGGGATTTAAAGGTACATGCCCACTCAGTAGGTTATATATAATATAGGGAGACAGATCGTTTTATATATTCTGTAGATCCATGACATTTTCCGGCAAAATAAACACTTTTATTCACCATTACCCCATGTATTGAGTGGCGTTATTATACATTTAATAACGGACGTAAATTTCCACACTGATATCAGGGGTCATAATCGTGTTGCCTTAAAATGTTAACGGACATTGCTATTTATTCGGTGTGCAATGATCATGCTATATAATCTGTCGACTTATTTCAGCTGCTAAACTAAGTAAATTTGTAGTAATTGGTACTTCCACTTTCGATAATCAATACATATTCTGCTAAAATAAGTGTGTAACATATGCCAATACACACCTTATCTGGAGCTCTGTATCTCCATAGCAGGCACTTGTAATTTTTAGAACTGGTAGAATAGTGACACAACTATACACTTATTTAACTCTTTGCATGCTGGGAAACTTGTGGGCTATAAATAGTTCAAAACTAGCGGACAAAAATTCATCATATTTTCTTGTATTTCTCCCCGCAAATATCATGAATATGTCTTGGAATTTCATTAGAATTGAGCCCGGAGGACTCAATTCTAATGAAATTTGAAGACATATTTACAGAGAGAAATAAAATGAGTTAACTCTTTCAAGAACAGTTTGTGCCTACTGAGTGGAACAGCTAAGGTCTAATAGAGACGGGACAACAGTTTAACCCTTTGAACCCGAAAGCCCGCTATAGCGGTTTATGCAAACAGTGCAGATCCAGATGAGCCGGCTCGTAACGAGCCGTCTCATCAGGATCTGCACTTTTTGCAAGTAATTTTCATATTTCTTAGAACAAAAACACCCCCTTTTCATAAATGGACGAATCTGAAAATCATTTTGTGACCATTGGATTGGTCGGAACATTAGCATATGACAGACCATTCCAGTTCCTTAGGGTTGAAAGGGTTAAAGCCTCATCCGACAGACCAGTGGAATGGAAATACTATGCAAGTATTTAGACCAGGGTGAGGATTGAACTCGCAACCTCCGGTATTGAAGTCCAATGCCATATCCCCTAGGCCACAGCCGATCCCCAGAGCTCCAGCTAAGGTGCGTAATTTGGAGGTAAATTTCTTATTTCTCCATCAAAAATGGCAAGTTGGGAGTGCTTTAGAATCGTCTCAATGAGACGATTCTAAAGAACTCCCAACTTGTCATTTTTGATGAAGAAATAACAAGATTTTACCCCAATTTGGTCAAATTACGCTCCTTAACTGGAGCTCTGCCCATCCCTGCTAACATATGAATCCTGAAAAATGGATTTATCGCTAAAATACGTAAAACCCTACCATGCTCCCAATAATCAGTGATAATTACATTCTACGTACATGATAACGTACCATGGGGCCGTTTCACTAAACGTTGTATGATTAAAATGTTTGTAAGTGCAAACTTATGAGTCTGTAAAAAATTCTTCATCAATTGAAATTTCCAGACTAATAAATTTGCACTTACAAGCTTCTTAATCGTACGAAGTTCAGTGAAACGGCCGCCATGTTTCTAAACAGTAGCACTAACCTGCTTTCAATTAAACTTTCTACATGTCGAAAATAATCATTTTAACCAAAGGGACATAAAGAGGAAATAAAAAACACATGCTATTTTATCAACGGCCAAATCCCACAGCAATTATCCTGCCATTTCCCATAAACTGTCTATCAGCTTCACGCCCCCACTTATTTCGGACCTAATCCCAGATTTTGACGGAGATAAATATGGACACCATTAATTTACAATGGTCTAACAATTATTTTTATATGCAGAGCTATCATTAATCTCGGTGATAAAATCAATTTGGACATTTTATTCCATACATGGGCTTATCTGATGTGGATATCCCCAAAAGCCGGGGATTTTATCATCAGCTGGTGAAGCTGATCTGTAAATGCGCCGTGACTTTGGAGAAATGCGGTTTATTGATGTTTGTGGCAGTCTAGATTATAAAATGGTTGCGCTGTTCTCGGTAAGGATTATATACTCCTTGTATTAGACTTGTTGCTAGAAGCATGACGGGTATATCAATGAAGGAATAACGAGCAGTGTGGACCCTGATCAGCCTGCGCGAATTGCGCAGGCTGATCTGGGTCTACACTGGTCGCCATTTCTCTCGATCGTCACAGCAACAAATGCCATCAGATGACAAATTGCACTATGGCAGCATATCCGAGATCCATCAGCAATTTGCAGCCATAAACCAGGGACATGAAATATTTCCCAACATGCTTATGGTGAGAATCAGAATTATGACAATAAAATTTTCTAAAAATAAAATATGAAAATATGAGTGTTTTTTAATGAACTGACTGCATACACAGTGTAATAACTGAATCATACAACACAAATGTAATAAATATGAAAGATCATGTGGTTATGTAGTAAACAGATTCTAATATGCATGATGATTTTGATATGTACCGTATAACCTCGAATTAACGCCCCCCCTCCTAATAAACGGCCCCCCCCCCCCCCCCCTCCTCCAAATTAAAAAAAAAAATAAAAAATACAAAAATACAAAAAAAAACTTACCAATTTTTAAGCATGTACAGTCTACACTCGTTACCTCAAACTCTCTTAAGTCAAATTCTTGGTACCAAGTACATGTTTTCCTATATAAAATACAAATTATTAACTCATATTTTTGTTAACGCAAAATTATTTTCCATGGTTCCCTGTAGACTGTACATCAGAGCTCCAGTTATTGTCTGCTGTTGTTTCTTATTTTGTCTTTTCTCTCAATAAAAACATGGTTTGACAGCACTTTAGAATCATTTCCATTGGAAATGATTCTAAAGTGCTGTCAAAACATGTTTTTTTATGAGAAAAATGGAATAAAAAAAATAAACAGCAGACAACACAATTTAATTCAGCAGTATAAGGGTTAAGAACTCATCACAAATTTGCCCCACACGACTTGGATCTACCAACATGACAAAAGCGTCAGTCAGACACAAAACATGTGCCCTATTTCATCAAAATCCCTACACCTGCGAAATATGTACTTCATTTCTCCCTATGGGTAGTATTTTTCACCGAAAAACCTCCGACAATGTCCTGATCGCCGCAACAGATGTTTCTGTGTCTCCCACCATTCTTTGCGCCTCTGCTGATGCGATTACCGGGGAGAAGTTTTGTGGCGTTTATCTAAGATTCGTGCATGATTAGACCCGATGCCTGCAGCAACAATAAACACCCCGGCAAACGTTTTTTGTAATTACCCCGTGTGAGATCTGACGAGGAAAACAGCGCCGGAAAACAAAAGATGGAATCGTGTCAAAATATAAATTTGAAAGTGGAGAGTGATAGATTATAGCACGATGAAATATACGCGCCAAGCAAAATGAGGCATGGAGCACTAGTCAATTAAAGTTAAACGCCCGTCATCGGGTATATCAACGCTGCAGAGTAACATCTAGATGTTTACAGACACCGACGTAGGCTATGCTGGAACCTAGCACACATAGAAATGAACAACACAATCCATTCTGTACTCATCTTGGACAATTCCATTGATAAACAAGAAATGTAGTCACCGAGTTACAGGGTCATTGAGTTACAGGCTGCAACAAGGGATATAGAAGTTATGACAGAATTGAGAAACTCAGGGGAACATCTTAATGCGACACACACACGGACACATAGTCCAAACACAATATACCTCCATCTCTACGGAGACCAGGGGCATAAAAAAAAGAGTATCGTTTCAAAACTATTAAAACAAGAACTGGCATCATTAAACGAAGCTAATACCCTCGCTGGCAGCCTTAATAAAAAAAATAAAATAAATAAAAACAAGAGTGCCGAAGGTCACAATATACGTCGAGGCAAGGCCAGTTAACAAGGGGAGATAACTCACTAACAATTAATAGGGTTCTTGCCGTGATAAACATGTATATTGAATTTGGTCACGATCTGTCAAAATAAATAGGCTTCTTCATCTTGCCGTGATAAATTGTTTATCAAATTTGTTTACGATCGGTGAAGTAGAACTTGAGTTATTGCGTGGACAAGGATACAGAGTGCGAAAATTAAAAATGGCTGCCAAGGGTCGATAAGTCATCAGAAATTTTTCAAAATCGACTAATTCGTCTTGCTGTGATAAACATGTATACCGAATTTGGTTACGAGCGATAAAGTAGAACTTGGAGTTATTGCGTGGACAAGAATAAAGAGTGTGAAAAATAAAAATGGCCGCCAAGGGGAGATAAGTCATCGGAAATTTTTCATAATCAATAGACTTCTTCGTCTTTGGTTACGATCGGTGAAGTAGAACTTGAGTTATTGCGTGGACAAGGATACAGTGCGAAAAATAAAAATGGCCGCCAAGGGGGAGGTAAGTAATTGGAAATTTTTTGAAAATAAATAGGCTTCTTCATCTTGCCGTGATAAACATGTATACCGAATTTGATTATGATCGATGAAGTAGAATTGTCGATATACACATAGCTTGACAAACAAGGTGGCCGTGGCCTGCATAAAAACCTTAACCAAGGGAAATTAAGTAAGTAATTCAAGGTTAAATGTAGGTCAATGTCAGATATAGGTCAGGGGTTATTGATGTACATCACTAGGAGATGAAGTTTTCCAAGTATGGTTGCTGTAGGCCCAGGAGTATTCCATATACAAGCTTGACTAAAAACCTTAACCAAGGGGAAATAACTAAGTAATCCAAGGATAAAAGTAGGTCAAGGTCAAATATAGGTCAGGGATTATTGATGTACATCACTAGGAGATGAAGTTGTCCAAGTATGGTTGCTGTAGGCCCAGGAGTATTCCATATACAAGCTTGACTATAAACATTAATCAAGTTTGAGTACAACCCTTAACCAAGGGGAAATAAGTAAGTAATGCAAGGTTAAATGTAGGTGAAGGTAAAATATAGGTCAGGGGTTATTGATGTACATCCCTATGAGAATAAGTTATCCAAGTATGGTGTCTGTATGCACAATAGTATTCCATGTACAAGCTTGAGTAAAAACCTTAACCAAGGTTGACTAAAAACCTTAACCAAGGGGAATTAACTAAATAATTAAAGGTTAAATGTAGGTCAAGGTCAAATATAGGTCAGGGGTTGTTGATGTACATCATTAGGAGATGAAGTTGTCCAAGTATGGTTGGTGTAGGGCCAGGAGTATTCCAGTACAAGCTTAAAAAATGCTAAAAACCATAAAAAAAAAACCAAGGGGAATTAAATAAGTAATTCAAGAGGAAATGTAGGTGAAGGTCAAATATAGATCAGGGGTTATTGATGTACATCCCTATGAGAAAAGGTTGTCCAAGTATGGTGTCTGTATGCACACTAGTATTCCATGTACAAGCTTGACTAAAAACCTTAACCAAGGTTGACTCTAAAAACCTTAACCAAGGGGGAATTAACTAAGTAAGTGAAGAGGAAATGTAGGTCAAGGTCAAATATAGATCAGGGGTTGTTGATGTACATCATCAGGAGATGAAGTTGTCCAAGTATGGTTGGTGTTGGGCCAGGAGTATTCCATCTACAAGCTTGACTAAAAACCACCTTTAACCAATGGGGAATTAAATAAGTAATTCAAGAGGAAATGTAGGTGAAGGTCAAATATAATCAGGGTGGGTTATTGATGTACATCCCTAATGAGAAAAGGTTGTCCAAGTATGGTGTCTGTATGCACACTAGTATTCCATGTACAAGCTTGACTAAAAACCTTAACCAAGGTTGATTAAAAACCTTAACCAAGGGGAATTAACTAAGTAAGTGAAGAGGAAATGTAGGTCAAGGTCAAATATAGATCAGGGGTTGTTGATGTACATCATCAGGAGATGAAGTTGTCCAAGTATGGTTGGTGTAGGGCCAGGAGTATTCCATCTACAAGCTTGACTAAAAACCTTAACCAAGGGGAATTAAGTAAGTAATTCAAGAGGAAATGTAGGTCAAGGTCAAATATAGATCAGGGGTTATTGATGTACATCACTAGGAGATGAAGTTGTCCAAGTATGGTGGGTGCAGGGCCAGTAGTATTCCATATACAAGCTTGACTAAAAACCTTAACCAAGGTTGACTAAAAACCTTAACCAAGGGGAATTAACTAAGTAATTCAAGAGGAAATGTAGGTCAAGGTCAAATATAGATCAGGGGTTATTGATGTACATCACTAGGAGATGAAGTTGTCCAAGTATGGTGGGTGTAGGGCCAGTAGTATTCCATATACAAGGTTGACTAAAAACCTTAACCAAGGCGTGACGGTGACGCCGACGCCGGGGTGACAACATAAGCTCTACTTATTCTTCGAAAATAAATAGGCTTCTTCATCTTGCCGTGATAAACATGTACACCGAATTTGGTTACGATCGGTGAAGTAGAACACGAGTTGTCGCGTGGACAAGGATACAGAGTGCGAAAAATAAAAATGGCCGCCAAGGGGAGATAAGTCATCAGAAATAGGGTTCTTCGTGTTGCCGTGATAAACATGTATACCAAATTTGGTTACGAACAGTGAAGTAGAACTTGAAGTTATCGTGTGGACAAGGATACAGAGTGCGAAAAATAAAAATGGCCGCCAAGGGAGATAAGTCATCAGAAATTTTTCAAAATCAATAGGCTTCTTCATCTTGCCGTGATAAACATGTATACTGAATTTTGGTTAAAATCCGTCAAGTAGTTATTGCCCGCCCGCCTGCCCGTCCGCCCGTACAAGATGAATACATAATACATCCCGTTTTTTCAAACGGGCATACAAATCAAGTCCTCAGTGACCTTGACCTTCGGTGGTCGGGCATGGGTCGTATGCAAAACAAAGCAGCAGTCCTAGACACACATAGTGGACAAATATTATCAAAATCTGTGAAGCGGTTCAGGAGATGTTGAAAAAAGAAAGAAAAAAAAAACTTAACATTTTTACCTTTCAAACGAGGTGAATATAAGTCCTCAGTGACCTTGGGCGGTCGGATGTGGGTCATATGTAAAACAAAACACCATCCCTAGACACACATTATGGCCACATATTATCAAAATCGGTGAAGCGGTTCGCGAGTTATTGAAAAATGAAAATAGTTAATAAAGCACGCACGCACGCAACTAAAGCACGCACGCAACGCGACACTCACGCACGCACACCGCACGCACGCACGCACGCACGCACGCACGCACGCACGCACATGAACTAATGCTGTATCCCCTCTTGCCTATCGGCGTGGGGATCATAATGACTTCAAAAAGGATTATCACGTTTCAAATCCTTTAAACAAAGTACTAACACTGCAGATCCTGATGAGACGGGCTCATCTGTCTAGTGTTTGCAAATGTTGACATAATAGTCTGTGAAATTTCTGTGAAATTTCAACAGTGCAGAATGAGAAAAAAATATGAAAAGCAACAATTTTGGAACTGAGGCTACAGTTTAGTTAAAGGTACATACCCACTCAGTAAGCACAAAATGTTCTTTATAGGAATTAAATAAATATAATTGTGTCACTATTCCACCAGTTCTAAAAATTACAAGTGCCCGGAAAACAGATATAATCATTTAGTATTATTTATTTTACTGATAGTGACGCGCGTTGGTATCAGGCTATTTTCATATGCAAATGAGGCATGATATTTTTTACTTATTTATACTAATGAAATGTGTCACCTGAAAAAATAATATTTTCGACAGAAGTTGCACATCAAAAAATAAATACAGAGAATAAATAGTAATGTCCATTAACATTTTAAGGAAACACGGTTATTGCCCCTGATATCAGTGTGAACATTTTTCTCATTTCTCATGGAAAGTATATGTTGTGACCACTCATTTGAACTGTCTCGATGAGACAGTTCAAATGGTGGCCACATCATATACTTTTAGGGAGATACGATAAATCTAATCTGATTTGTTTATCACCAAAATGGATCCCCAGCATGTTAATGTTAATAATACCATCTTTGCATACAGCAAAAGCCTCTATTATATGCAATACAAAACTCTAGTCAAACAGATTGACAGATAAATCAGTTAGTTTGTTGGTAATAAGTTAATGTCTTTTTTAGATTTTTTTATCAAATAAAATTTTAACCCGAACCTGATCATGTTCAAATACATAAGTAATATTTTTATTGCCTCAAAACACCTGGGGAAAAATATTTTACAATCAAAACCATCAAAATTAACCATAATTCACGACCTCATGAGTTACACGATGCGAGGATATTGTTAATAAATTAAAATCAACTGTTTATATAGGAATAAATAAACCGAGAAAGATTTTAATTCTCGAGATAAAACTTGAAGTTTTGCATCTTGTATTACACCAATCGGAACTTCAAAGAGGCGCAAATATGCAACAAGCTCTTTAGTCTGTCACTCAAATATGAAATCTTGGATCGGGTTTCCATGGATAAAAAACATAAGTGGATTATATTTGATTTTTAAGTGTTGTTTTAGTTAGAGTTTAATGATGCGGGAGCTATATCTGTCAATTTAACAGAAATTTGAGCAAATTTCTGTTCATCTGTCGGAGACAATCTTCGCTTTACTGAATAAAACATGCTACGAGTGTTGGAGCATGCGTGATAAAAATTAGACGAGACATTTAAGCGTTGTCATCAACATCGCAGACACTACGCACATTTATGAGTAACTGTTATGAAATACAGTGGTGTTGGCTAATTCTGCGCACCAAACAAATGTAAATGTAATTACCATGCCAATATTCAGTCCAAATTCCCTGAAAATTCAAGGCAGTTCAAGGAAGTCTGTGCAGGTAAAACGTAATAAAATGTTGACGTCATTAAATGACGAAAATTGTGTGATGTATGACATCATCTCTGTGTGTTTGAAAAATCAGATTTTTCCGATAATTCTGTGCATCTCGTAGCGTGAACAAAAATGGTGAACAGCTACTGGATCAATGTAGCAAATCTGGTACTAAGCTTTCAACCCTTTCACCCCTAAGTAACTGGAATGGATTTTGATACGTTAATTTTGCAACCAATCCAATACTCACAAAATGATCTTCAGACTAGTCATTTATGAAAAGGGGGTTACGAAAATTACTTGCAAAAAGTGTAGATCCAGATGAGCTGGCTCATCTGGAGATGAGCTGGCTCATCTGGATCTACACTTTTTGCCAATAAAACTATACAGTCCTGTGGTGTTGAAAGGGTTAAGCTGTTACTATCCAATGAAATCATGACGGGTTAGTTTCATTGTTGAACTATTAATTTAGTAAGCAAGACCGCTATTCCATCAACGGTTTTACACATTTTTACCATAAGCTGAATACCTTTTTATCAAACTATTGGAATACGATAAAATTGTAACTAGTGTAGCGTTTATTCCAAGATCAATGTAATGTATTTTGTAGCACGCTAGGCAAACTTTGACATGAATCACGGTGCATATAGAGGAATCGACCTGTGCATATGTGCATGTTTTTGGATACAGTAAAAACCTTAAATATTCGGACACAATTTATTCTGGGAAAACTCATTAATACAATGGAACCTCTCTAAACCTCTCTAAACCTCTCTAAACCTCTCTCTCTAAACCTCTCTCTCTAAACCTCTCTAAACCTCTCTAAACCTGACACAACTATTGTGTTTTGTGCCATAATAATACATAATTCCAGCACAAAAATATTTACACAATTCCCTAACATTTGATTGGCCCGTAGCAAGTCTCTGTCCAAAATATATATCCCAGTAAACTCCCACGCCAAACTACTTTCCGTAACCGTGAGGCGCAGTTAAAATAATTCTTAAGAAAACAAAAAATAAACACATTTTCTTGATGAATTTATTTAAAATGCTGGAATTATAAGGAATGAATGGCCTTTTTGTCGATATAAATTTGGAAAAGTCGCGGGAATACTGGACGAGGCCTTCCGGCCTTCGTCCAGTATTCCCGCGACTTTTCCAAGTTTATACCCCGATAAATTCCACAAAAAGGCCATTCATTCCTGTAATAACTAAATTCAGAAAATACGGTACATGTGATAAATACTGGTTTCTATGGAACACAAGGAGTACAGTGAAACCTCTCTAAACTGGACACCCTGGTTTCCCACAACAAAGAATGTCCAAATACATGGTTCATACAGACTTAATATGGGAACAAAATTCAAGGACTTTTCAAGGACCTTTTGTGGCTTTTCAAGGAGTGTTTCAGAATAAAGAAATCAAATGTTTACGAACTGTAACAATTCCAAATTTACCGTTGTTGTTGTTGTTGTTACTGATATCTCCGCGCATATTTTTACATTTGTACCGCGTAGTGAACTCCAGACATTTTCCCGCATCAACCCGACCGAAATTGGTAAAATGTATCAATAATAAAATATGTTTGCATGGGATTCAGACACACGCTATGTATCACTTTTTAATCATAACTTGCTCTATTTATTTTTATGAAATAAACCGCACAAACCACATAAAAGTGAGTAGTACACCAGCAGTCGAGGATACTACACACTTTTGCGCAGACCCTGCACTTTATTTCATCAAAATTGCTGCAATAAGAAGAAAGTTACGACAATGCCAGAGAAGAGGCGAAATCAGCAAAGTTAAAAAAAACGTTCACCAGTAGCCGATTTCACCAACATTGCAAAGTATACTTTTCTAGCGAAGTATACTTTGAGGGAGCAATCATTTAATTTTCCTGAAATGCATTATTTCATATAGAAATAACTACTGCATATATTTGATGATTAAAAGTATGCAGAATTATTATACTGAATTTATTACATTATCACAGCCAAAATGGCTGTGATAATGTAATAAATTCAGTATAATAAAAATTAATAAATTTATCCTAAAATTGAAAATTTCTCCCTCAACTGTTGCTTCCCCTCCATGTAATAGATTATGTCTCAGATCTTCAATGTATTTTTGCTTTATAGACAAATAAATAATAAATATCAAATGTTAAATAAATCAACACTAGAACAGTAAAGCCAGCTGAAAACATTGATTCAAATTCCGTCTGTCGGGTCTTGACCCACTTTCTCTGTCCGACGACCTTCACCCACATTGCCCGTCTGACCGTGACCCACTTTCCTTGTATGACCTTCACCCACATTCCCCCGTATGACCCTCACCCACATTCCAGTAACTTACCCCTGGTTTCATCAGGCCATCTTGTGGCGATGCGGGTCGCTTGCCGTCCGTTGCCATGGTTTCCATTGTGTTGTCTGGCGGTCGCCCCACAGTCCCGCAATCGGTCAAGGTCATAGGTCATCAGATGCTACCTACCACCTGAAATGAAATTTGATTAACCCTTAGACCGCTACTCACAACAATTGTCGTCTGCTGTTGCTTTATATCTTGCCTTATTTCTCAATAAAAACATGGTTCGACAGCACTTCAGAATCATTTCCAATGGAAATGATTCTAACGTGCTGGCAAAGCATGTTTTTGATGATAAAAATGGAAAATAGAAAATAAACAGCAGACTACAAAAATTAAGATAGCGGTGTAAGGGTTAAGTCTCCCATAAACTTCTCCCGTAAAATTCCTTTAAATTTCCTTTTCCCTTCACCCGTGATGTCAAAGCATGTTGTAAATTATTCTAAAGTGCTGTCAAAGCATGTTTTTGATGGCAAAAACTGGAAAATAAACAGCAGACTACAAAAAAATAAGATAGCGGTCTAAGGGTTAAGGAATAAAACCATGGGCTGTTGCATTACAACGTGGATCCTGACTGCACGCAAACTTTAAACAGACCAAATGTTTTTCATACCACAGTCAACACAACAGCCCATGGTTGTATTACTTACATTGCATTTTCGGATAGTTTCAAAAATGTAAATAACCAAATACGGTGCTAAAATTAGGAATCAACTGTTTTACGTCACTTCGTTGCAGTTCATAGAACAGAGACGTTGCCTGTCAATAGCGTGACGTTATTGACAACGTCATGTATATTAATTAATTAATTAACTTTAACGAATCAACAACGTCTCATGATTACGTAATGTGGGGCTAACGTAATGTACTGGAATTTATTGACAATGTAAATATAACCTCTTACAGGAGTGACATGATATTGTCGCATGACTGCTGTTGTTTAACCCTTACAATGCTGAATTAATTTCTGTCGTCTGCTGAATATTTTTTATTTTTCCATTTTTCTCATCAAAAACTTGGTTTGGCAGCACTTTAGAATCATTTCCAATGGAAATGATTCTAAAATGCTGCCAAACCATGTTTTTACTGAGAGAAAAGACAAAATATGAATTATCAACAGACGACTATTTTCCGTTCCCGCATTCTAAGGGTTAACACCGCTCACAGCCATGTTCAAATGTACAGTGAGTGCTGTTTGACCATGGCTGTAGACAATGCTCATTCCGGGGCCAAGCCAACACCTACATAATGCATGTGTCTCGTGCCATTACGTCACCAGACCAATTCACAACGATCACACTTAAATTTGAAATGGATGTGGGTAAAAGTTTGCCGTGCCCCTTGGGAACTGTTTGAACCGCGACCTACGGCTCAAAACAGTTCCACCACAAACATTTACCCACGGTTGGACATGATGGAACCTTATATTTATTAAACAGGTGTAATACGTTCATAAGCAGTTTCTTATGAAATCAGTAAACAAGTTTAAGCCTGTCAACACTACAGTCCTCTATAGAAATTTGCAAACAGTGTATATCCAGATGAGCCGTCTCGTAACAAGTCTCTGCAGGATCTGCACTTCTTGCAAGTAATTTTCTTCTTTTTTTTAAAAGAGAAAAAAACACACCCCCTTTTCATAAATGGACTAGCCTGTGATGATTGAATTGGTCGGTTTGTTTGTTTGTTTGTTTGTTTATTGGTGTTTAACGGCCTATCAACAGCTAAGGTCATGTAAGGCCGGGCAAACAGGTTCGATCCCGTTTTAACCTGCTGCATTGGTCGGAAATTATCAAATCAAATCAAAATCCATTCCAGTTATTTAGGAGTGAAAGGGTTATAAATACCATTTTAAATCATTGTAAATGTTAGATTATGTTTACTGCATAGCATCATGCATTGAAATGTTTGTATTGATTGTGGTTTCTGTCTCATTTGCATATTTAAATTAATACACTAGTAAAAGCCCATTATATTTAATAGAATATAATAATAAATGATAGATATACAAAGTTCTAGCTCAACACATACCGATAAAAGAATACATGCATGGATAGTGTACTTGGAATGTAAACATTCTTGTATTTTTAGTGTAAGGGAGATAACTGTGAACGTCTTCTCATCCTGTCAACAGAGTTACCTGTTTAAACCAGTGATGCAGATTATTGGTTAATGGTGTAAGAGAGATAACTCTGTTTCCACTGTCGCTAAACCTGGCAAGAGTTATCCCACTTGGATGAAGTTTATTAAAATTGGAATGAATGTCGGACCAGTAAGTCGTCAGTACGAGTCAATTGAAAGGGTCAATGGAAAAAGAGGGCTAAGTCCATAGGAACACTTCAACTGGTCTAAAACTAGAAAATTGTTTGCTGAACAAGCGGTAAATAATAGGATTTGTAGCTGTCACCAGAGAATATACATTTGAGATCAGTGTAGATCTAGTCTAGACCGGCCTGTGAACATTTAGTGAACATACAACTACATGTACAGTCGAACCTGTGAACAACGACCGGCAAAGGGAAGTGGCCAAAGTGGTCGTTGTTGATAGGTGGTCGTTGTTCCAAGGGTCGAACATTTTCCCAGTTTCACAACAAAGTCGGCCATGTATTTAGCATTCTATTGTAATCTATATGCATGCATAGAAAACGTCTCGGCTGTATACACTTCCACTTGACGATTCGCTATTGCATGATCGTGGAGTGTATCTGCTTTTCATCAATTAACAAGAGTGCCGCAAGTCACAAAATACGCCCGTCGAATATGGGCCAGACAGCGAAGATGCAGAAATGTGAAGCTGTCACCAAGGCAAGAAACATTAATGAGAATTTGAAAATCTATAGCATTATTTCTTCATCTCGTTGTGCTAAACATGTATACTAATTAGGCAGAGATAGAAAAGTAGCGATTGTGGTGCTATTTTTTTTGGCTGACAAAAACATGACATGTTCACTGTTCACATACAAAAATGCCGTGTGGGAATGAAAATAGCTGGTCGCAGTTCGGGGGTGGTCGTTATTCCAAGGTCTTATAAAGAACAAAATTGGACAGTGGGGGGGTGGGGGGGGGGGGGGGGGGGGGGGTTTAACTGGCCGTTGTGGACAGGTGGTCGCTATTCCCAGGTGGTCGTTAACACAGGTTCGACTGTATATGGCTGTGACTGGAGAAATGGGGCTCATGGGATTTGTGACCAGTGCATGCAGCTTCTGTAGCCTATTTCATCAACATTGCAAAGTATACTTCAGTAGCAAAGTATACTTTCAGGGAGAAATTTTCAATTTTATGATAAATTTATTAATTTTTATTATACTGAATTTATTACATTATCACAGCCATTTTGGCTGTGGTAATGTAATAAATTCAGTATAATAATTCTGCATATTTTTAATGATCAAATATATGCAGTTGTTAGTTTTAAATGAAATAATACATTTCAGGAAACATAAATGATTACTCCCTCAAAGTATACTTTGCTAGTAAAGTATACTTTGCAATGTTGATGAAATAGGCTACTGGTCCAACAGCACACTCATGTAGCCTGATAACCACCTATATTGCTTCAGCGCTCCAGATAAGCTGCGTATTTGCGTAAATACCCAATTAAAATTGCCAAAAACCCAATTGAAATCAGAAGTAGCGAGTATCAAAAAGCAATAACAAATTTGTGGTACCTTTATCATGCTACAGAAAACAATAAACAGACAACAAATATAGCATATTTTTCTTATTTTCCATGAAAACACATCTTGGTATTTCATTAGAATTGTCTCCAAGCAAACTATTCAATAATTGCTGTCTGTTGATGTGTAAACAGTAGTGTGATTTTATTTTACCAATTAAAATATTGAAATACCCAATTGCTTCAGATATGATGGAGTGAAAATACTCAATTACTAATTCCTTATCTGGAGCACTGTTGCTTGTTGAAGCAGTGGTTTCATTGATGGAATGGTGGACAGTGCAGATCAAGGATGATCTGTATCTGCACTTGGTACCCCCTGGTACCCCCCATACAGGTACATTCCTATTTGTATGCTATACAATTGGGAATGGACCTGTAGGGGGGAGAAGCACCGAACAATCAGCACTACTGTTTGTTTGTTTGTTTGTTTGTTTGTTTGGGTTTAATGGCCTCATTTAAGGCCGGGTCAATGGGTTTAGTACTAAATCCCATATATTACCTGTAAAAGTACATGTACATGTTCAAGTACATATACAAATGGGGGGAAAACCCCAACATCAGAACTGAATATTTACAATAGCAAAACTATACATTCAGCCCTGAAATCAGAATAATCCTGATCTGATGCCAGGTCCTCACCTCACCAGAATCACTTGGCCCCTCCCAAAAGCAGTAGGATCAGTAATAATCTTACTACTTTTATAATGGGCAATAACTCCCAAGTAACAAAAGAGCCAAAGATAAAAATGTACCCGAGGTCCAAACCAGGCAAATCGTGATTCCTATAAGGAGGAACCCCTACCGTTAATTTACGCCATCATGTTCGCCCGACCAACCACCCACAATACAATAAAATAAAATCAGCACTAAATTATTGTAATAAAAACTTTTAGCAGTGTCCTGATCCAGTGCTAGGCACCCTTACTAAATCAGATCACTATGCTTTAGGCGTGACTCCCAGTAAAACATGAATCCTTCATGTGGATTCATGTTTATAATACACATGTCTAATATGTGGCAGTGACTGGAGAAATGGGGCTACATCTATACTAATATAGGCAATCACCGCATCCCTATATTAATTAACAGGCAAAAGAGAATAAACGTATATAAATAGTGTCTATCGTGTTCATTATTTCTGTGACCACGACTGGAGAAATCGGGCGTATGTACTTGTCCAGTTTAGTCTGCTAGTGCATTCTTGCAGCCTGATAAATATCTAACCGCAGTGGTGGGAACAATTTCAAATGCCAAATCCTGAAAATGGGTAAACAAACATATTTTTGCACGGCATTTGTGGGTGCACAAATAAGTTTGTTTAGCCATTTTCAGTAATTGCAGAAAAATACTGTTTCAAAATGAATGCACACATTGACGCTTTATGCCTTGTCCTGAAAATGGCTGAACAAACATATTTTTGCACCCACAAATGCCATTTGCCATCAGTAGCCTATTTCATCAACATTGCAAAGTATACTTTACTAGCAAAGTATACTTTGAGGGAGTAATCAATTTTATGATAAATTTATAAATTTCTATTATACTGAATTTATTACATTATCACAGCCAAATTGGCTGTGATAATGTAATAAATTCAGTATAATAGAAATTTATAAATTTATCATAAAATTGAAAATTTCTCCCTCAAAGTATACTTTGCTACTAAAGTATACTTTGCAATGTTGATGAAATAGGCTACTGAGCAAATGAAAATCTGGGCCTACATTGAATGCAAAGGCCTCATAAGCCCCATTTCTCCACCCACAGTCAGAAGACAGTGGTGTTAAATTGACGGGTATAGTGTAAATTGTGGCTGTGACTGGAGAAATGGAACTTATGGGATTGGTGACCAGTGTATTTCCTGATCAAGCAGCACGCAGCTGTAGCCTGTTAATGATCTATATTGCTTGTTAGAAGCATGGCGGGTGTTTCATTGATGGAATGGCGATCAAACCAAACAGTGCAGATCCTGATCAGACTGTGCAGATGCACAGGCTGGTCTGGAACTACACTGGTCACAAATCCCGTAATCCCCATTTCTCCAGTCACAGCCACAATTGACTAACCAACTAGACAGCATCATTTGGAAGGACGGAATCAGGTAATCAAAATCCACAAACATTTCCTTCCAACAGGCGGCATTGGGGAAGAGTCCATTAATTTACACCATCACCTAATTGTCCACATGTTTTTCTCACCTTAAATAGACTCTTGTGATGTATTGGCAGCAGCCATATTGGGCAGGCCAGGTCAAAGGTCAAGCAAGGAGCCTCCCATCAATCCAGGCTGAAAGTAAATGTGAACGGGTTTAACAACCTGGTAACAGTTAACCAATTCAACATTACAGTCCTCTTCAGCAGTGTTAAAAACATGATTTGACAGCACTTCAGAATCATTTCCAATGGAAATGATTCTGAAGTTCTGTCAAAGCATGTTGTTAAGTGTAGATCTAGCTACAATAATTAACTTCCGATATGTTACCTACGGATACAACTTGACCCATTGAACAAATGTGAGCAACCGAAGTGCATACCCAAACCTGTTGCATGAAGGTAAAAATTCAGTAAACTGTATATTTTATACCTTTAAAAAAATAATCTTTGATGTAAATTACCAAAAATAATAGAACAGGGAAATCATTTTCCCATGGAAGCCATCTTTTCTCCTGTTGTTGTTGTTCAACATTCAACATAACAAAATGACGTTTTCAAATTTACAAGATATACATGTAATTGTCAGATAAACACATTGACACTTTTTAACAGTGCTGTTACCACAGAACATGCATGTGACCTTTTGACCTTGAGAGGACTTCCATACATGCATAAGATCTTTTGTCCTTGATATGACCTCTATATATATATACATTATATACAATATATGACCTTGTGACCTTGAGACGTCAGCTGTACATGTACATGTCCTGGAGACGACCTATGTACCTGCATATGACCCTTTGACCTTGAGAAGACCTCTGCACATTTATATGACTTTTTGACGGTGCAATTACCTTATAATACGAATGTGACCTTTGACCTTCAGATGTCCTTTGTGTACTAGTACACTGAACGCATGTGTACTTTTGACCTTGGCAATTGCCGCCCAGTGTGACTGAACTCGAGTAAGCATCAGATGCATTTGGCTGGCGTAACAATGAGTTGCAATAAGCTTACTGGCACGCATATAAATGGGCGGGCTGTTCAGAAAAGGGGGCTTACGATGACATTTACAACAATCGTAGATCTTGGTCCACAATCACTCAGTAGGATTATAATTTAGTTATTCTGCTGATGGTAGCAGGCTTACTTTGGTGACTGAATTGCGACCAGTGTAGACCCCGATCAGATGCGCAGTCTGATCTAGGCCTGCACTGGTCACAAATGAAATGTTGTAAAGTAACTTTTGTTGTAAGGTACCTTTTGTCAGATGAGGGGCCAAATGCAATATTATCTGTGTAACAAACTCATTTAGTAGGTCGACATGACTGACTTAGGGACAATGTAGGCCCAATGTAGATAGAGCTTGATAACTGGCTCATTCATAGATTCAATAATATTTATTTAATTATTTACTTCATTTCAACAGCTGGGTTAGCAGGGTCAAATCCCATATTTGACCTGTAAGGATGGGGAGAAAAGCCAAAAATCAGAATCAAATATTTACATAACAAGAACACCGCCGAGCATGTATCCCATCACTGTCGTGGTTGGATCATAAACATGCACATTCAATTTTAAGCCAATCGCTCATACAGTAAAGAAATTGTAGGAGAATGGAGAAACGCGCACACATCATATTGAATGTGAAATTATTGGATCGGTGGGGCGGGGAATGAAAATATGAATGATGAGAAACATGCACATGAAGTTTCAAGCCAATCGCTCGTACACAGAAGAATTGCGCATCTACTGGATATGAAATGATGGAAAGTTATTTGAGACACGCCATGTGATTTTGTACCTTTGGACATCTGCGTAATTTCATTAAATAGGTTTACAAAATTTACAATATTTTTCATACATAAAATCAAAAGTTGACAAAATCTTCAGAGTAAATGCGGAATGTACGGTATATACAAATTTTTCATAAATAAAGTCAAAAGTTGACAAAATCTTCAGAGTACATGCGAAATATAATTTCAACTTTTGACTATGAAATTACGCAATGTTCGAAGGTACACAGTCACATGGCGTGTCTCATTTGACCTTGATGTTGGGAACGTAGGGAGCATGAATCTGGCGGGGAATGAACATACGAATAATGAAAAACATGCACATGACGTTTCAAGCCAATCGCTCGCACTGTAAAGAAGTTATAGTGAATGGATAAACGCGGACACATCTACTGAATGTGAAATTTAAAAGTTATTTGACTTTAAACATGGGGGGGGGGGGATGGGGAGCATGCATGGGTAGGGTGGGGAATGAAAAGATGATGAATGATGAGAAATATGCAAATGTAGTTTCAAGGCAAACGCTCATACAGTACAGAAGTTATAGTGAATGGATAAACGCACACACATCTACTGAATGTGAAATGTCTTAAGTTATTTGACTTCAAACTTGGGGGGGGGGGGGGGATGGGGAGCATGGGTAGGGTGGGGAATGAAAATATGAATGATGAGAAATATGCACATGTAGTTTCAAGGCAAACGCTCATACAGTACAGAAGTTATAGTGAATGGATAAACGCACACACATCTACTGAATGTGAAATGTCTAAGTTATTTGACTTCAAACTTTGGGGGGGGGGGGGGGGTGGGGGATGGGGATGCATGATGGGTAGGGTGGGGAATGAAAATATGAATGATGAGAAATATGCACATGTAGTTTCAAGGCAAACGCTCATACAGTACAGAAGTTATAGTGAATGGATAAACGCACACACATCTACTGAATGTGAAATGTCTAAGTTATTTGACTTCAAACTTGGGGGGGGGGGGGGGGGATGGGGAGCATGGGTAGGGTGGGGAATGAAAATATGAATGATGAGAAATATGCACATGTAGTTTCAAGGCAAACGCTCATACAGTACAGAAGTTATAGTGAATGAAGAAACACGTACACATCTACTGAATGTGAAATGTCTAAAAGTTATTCGACCTTCACCTTGGGGACGGTGGGAGCATGGTTGTGATGGGGAATAACAATATGGATGATAATAAACATATACATGAAGTTTGAAGCCAATCGGTCATATGCAAAAGAAGACATAGCAAAATGGAAAACGTGACGAACAGACAGACGAATGGACGACTTTTGCATGCCTATATCCCATTTTCGCTACGCGATATAAATGATATATTCAGCCTTGAAATTAAGAATATCCTGATCTTGTGCCAGGTTCTCACCATGCCAGGGTCACTAATAGCACCAGCAGCCTAAAAGTAACCTTCAATAAATAATGATCACATATGTGGGAAAACTTTGCCTATAGCTTTTGTAGCTAGTCTAAGACTAGCTACAAAAGCTATAGGCAACGTTTTCCCACATAAGCTCCCGATCTGTGGCTGGAGAAACTAGTTTGTCAGTAAGAGAGGCTTACGGAATACCCCCTGTGTGGGCCCATTGTGCCCCTAAATATGTAAGGAAACAGAAGTTATAACATAATCTCTGATGTTAAGTTTTGTAAAGAGATTAAGTATTTTACCTTGACCTTGGGATCAGCAGGGGTTGGACGGCCGTGGACTTGGCACAGCAGGGTAGTAGAAGAGCCTTACAGGAATGCATGTGTGAAATGTTAAGCATTTCAGATTAAGGAAATAGAAGTTGCAACATATTTCTCTGATGTTAAGTTTAGGGACGGACGGACGAACACACGCACAGACGGACAGACAGACGGACAACCCGACTCCAGTATACCCCCCCACAACTCGTTGCGAGGGGTATAAGGATACGTATGGCATTTATTTCTAGCTCTTAATACACTACCACACTAGTGGTACCACTCACTTGTCTCACCGACTGAATGGTGAACAAGGGCATTGTTATCACTAAGCTCACTGGCAGCCTTGATAATAAAAGAAGTTCTCAATGACCTTGAGCGGTCGGACGCAAGTCGTATGCAAAACAAAGACACCATAAATATTATACAAATTTTTTTTTATCAAAATCGGTGAAGCAATTCAAGAGTTATTGAAAAATGAAAGATGTACGCACACACGTATGTATGTACATGGACTAACGCTATATTCCCTATTGCCTATCGGCGAAGTGACGATAATGCCAACCCTGATCACACATACTGATCCGAAACTGATCTGGAGCTACACCGACAGAAAATGTCATATGGTCGTTTTTCCCACACTGGTCACTTTTATCCATCCTTTTCATCAGCTGCGTATTAAAGTTACATAACAATCACGTGCAGTATTATTTTTCGCATTTTATTATCAAGTTACGAGTGTGCAGGTGATGTCTACAAATTGATATCACTTGTACAGCAAGCAGACAGGAAAATGCACTAAACATGCACCTATGTCCATGGTACCTTGAACATCTAGCCGTAAACATGAAATTTAAGGCTATACGAGGGATATTCAAGTGTATCAGAAATAGATAATTTTTACACTGGAGTCGAGCAGATTTTTGACGAGTTAATTTAATTTTGCAGTTTCATGGCGGGAATGATGTTCCACATGTTTCCTCGTAAGTATCCTCGTTTTAACAAATTAGGAAAAAAACAAATTACAGTAGAACACCTTCAGCATGTATTTTCATTGATTGATTAAGATTAATTGGTTGGTTGGTTGGTTGGTTGGTTGGTTGGTTGGTTGGGTGGGTGGGTGGGTGGGTTGGTTGGATGGATGGATGGATTGGTGTGGAATTATTTTTAGGGTTGGTTGATATATTGACTGATAGATAGATCGAGCGATTGAGTGATGATTGATTTTTGGCACACGAAAATTTGGAAAGAAAATTTGTTATTTACTAATTCAAGTTTTACAGGTAAGGAATAAAGATGCAATTACATCTGTCAATTTCTAGTCAATTTTATGTGGGCTACCCATTCAAAGGTATTGAAATAGGCAAATATTTTATTTTCCTATTTTCTTCATTTCTCGAAAGTTTATGATGTTACCACTCATTTGAACCGTCTTGGTGAGACGGTTCAAATGAGTGGTAACAACATATACTTCTGTGCAGAAAAAAATTATTAAAATTTACAGTCAGAAAATGTTTGTATGAAAAGCGCTAAATGTGTTCTTGTTATAATACAGCACTCAACTAAGGGCCTCCGCTTACATTATGATCATATGGATGGTGATCAATGAAGTTTCAAGTTGATATCCCAAGCAGTCACAGATATAGCAATCTGAAAAACTTTAACATACAACTAACAAAAAGTTTAGTCATTTGACCTTGACCTCCTGGGCAGCATGGGTAGGGCATACAATGAAAATATGGATGGTGATCAAGGTGTATATGAAGTTTCAAGTTGATATCCCAAGCAGTCACAGATATAGCAATTTAAAAAACATTAACCCTTATAATGCTGAATTAAATTGTGTTGAATATTTTTTATTTACCATTTTTCTCATCAAAAACATGGTTTGGCAGCACTTTAGAATCAAAATGCTACCAAACCATGTTTTTTCCTGAGAGAAAAGACAAAATATGAATTAACAGCAGACGACTATTTTCGGTTCCCGCATTCGAAGGGTTAACGTAAAACACGGACGGCGGACAATAGACAAAGCGGTCACTATAATGCTCCCCCAAAAATCTTTTTTCAGGGAGCATAAAAAATATATTCAGTCCTGAAATAGAATAACCTTACCTGATGCCAGGTCCTCACAACACCAGTCACTCAGCCCCACTCCCTAAAAGTAATATGATTATCCCTAATCATAATACTTTTATAATGGGTACAATAGGATTCAACTCTCGAATAACAAGGAAGTAAAAAATGTACCTGACGGGGATATCAAGATTCCGGTAAAGATAAACCCCTTCATTAAATTTACTCTTCACATTCTCATAACCACCCGTCCATAATTATTTCATGAATAATTCTTCTACACACTTGTCAGTCTGCTGCCAGTTAAATGTGCTAGGAACACCAGGGGGCCGTTTCACTAAACTTCTTATGACTAAAATGTTCGTAAGTGCAAAATTAAGATAGTCTGTAAATTTCACATTAACATTGTTTTCCTGTAAACAATTGTTGGATTTACATTTATTGAGCATAGGCTGCATATGCCTATTTCACCAAAATTGCAAAGTATACTTATTTTGCTAAGTACACTTTGAGGGAGAAATTTTATATTTAAGGATAAATTTATTAATTTTTATTATACTGAATTTAGTACATTATCACAGCCATTTTGGCTGTGATAATGTAATAAATTCAGTATAATAATTCTGCATACTTTTAATCATCAAATAAATGCAGTCGTTAGTTCTATATAAAATAATGCATTTCGGGAAAAATAAATGGTTACTCCCTCAAAAGTACACTTTGCTGGATAAGTATGCTTTGCAATTTTGGTGAAATAGGCTATAGAAGCCAGCCTAGCCACAAATTTCATACGCTCCATTTCTTCAGTCACACCCACAAACAAGGTACGCACGTATGCGAGACAATCAGGATCTACAAGATTTAGCACCGTGGTAAACTCCTTTTCCTTAACCAGTAGGCCAAATATATGACATATATGCCACGTGATTTTGTACCCAAGAAGATGTGCGATTATCTGATGAGAAATATTTACGTACGTGCGATTATATATATAGCTATTGAAAAATATATACAAATACAATATTTTCCGTGAATGACGTCGAAAGAATTCCGCATTTGCTATGAAAGTTCATCCATTTTCGATGTCAATTACGGGAAAGTATCACAGTGTCTGTAAATATTTTTCATTAAAATTCGCACATCTTCTTAGGTACAAAATCACACATAGCTCGTCCCATATAATCAATGGTTACAATTCACCGACTCAGAAAGAGCGAGTGGGCAAGAATAAAGGGGCTGCTCTTTCAAGATTGGCCCCTAACCACTTGCCCCTTTATGTGGTCCATGCTTTGTCCCTCGTTAACCATGGGGAAATAAAAGGACCATGCCGTGTCATTGAGGACAGAAAATACATCATACAAGATCTAGAAGGAAAATATACAAGTTTTGATTTTAGGTTTAACCACATGCCAGTATAGTGGTATTGGCAAAAAGTGTAGATCCAGATGAGCTGGCTCAATACAAGCCGTCTCATCAGGATCTACACTTTTTGCAAGTAATTTTCATACAAGTTTTGATTTTAGGTTTAACCACATGCCAGTATAGTGGTATTGGCAAAAAGTGTAGATCCAGATGAGCCGGCTCATGACGAGCCGTCTCATCAGGATCTACACTTTTTGCAAGTAATTTTAATATTTTTGAGAACAAAAACACCCCCTTATCATAAATGGAATAGTCTGGAAAATGTTTATTATCATTGGATTGGTCGGAAAATTAACATATCAAAATCCATTCCAGTTACTTAGGGATGAAAGAGTTGAGCCATATTTGATTAATGAAAGTCAAAGGATTTAACTCCTAAGCAACAGCTAAGGTGATATGTGGCTTTGGCTCGAGAAATGGGGCTTATGGGATTTGTGACCAGTGTAGATCCTGATCAAATGGCCCCTACCTGTAACCTGATAACAATCTATATTGCTTGCGAGAAGCATGACAGGTGCTTCATTGATGGAATGGCGAACAGTATCAGAGCTCCAGATAAGGTGCGTATTTGCTTAAATACCCAATTAAAATTGCCAAAAACCCAATTGAAATCCGAAGTAGTGAGTATCAAAAAGCAATGAAAAATTTGTGGTATCTTCATCATGCTACAGAAAACAATAAACAGATCACAAATATAGCATATTTTTTTATTTTTCATTTAGAACCAACTATTCAACAATTTCGGTCTGCTGTGTGTAAACAGTAGTGTGATTTTATTTTACCCAATTAAAATTTTGAAATACCCAACTGCTTCAGAAATTATGGAGTGACAATACTCATATACTAATTCCTTATATGGAGACCCGAGTGCAGATTCTGATCAGACTGAGGTTAGTTGATTAACATTTTGTGACCGCAGTGCATCACATACAGACAGAAACACACCTATATGGTGGGGTGGGGAGTATACAATCAGCATTGCAATTACAGTAAAATATTTCAGTACTGAAAGACAGTGTCCGGATCCAGTGTCAGGCATCCTTACTTTATCATGTAACCTGCCCTGTATTGACCGAATATGTACTGACTGATAACCTATTGCTTTATCAGGTATTGACTTGATACAAACATCCGGGTTACAATGAAGTGAAAACTGACGTTCCATTGGTCGGATGACGTCATGTGACGTTACCGAATGACGTCAGTGTAATGACGCAATGAAAACAAGTCTGCATTCTGTCCATAGATAGCGACGTCATCTGTGGTCATTTTCAAGCATCAAACGTTACCTGATAAATAGAATACCAGGCTACTGATAGCAAGTTTATCAGGCTCGGCTCGGAGACAGAAGGAATTCCTCGACAAGCCTCGGAATTCCTACGCGTTTCCTAGCCTTGCTTGACATCAAAAGACACTAGCCTGATATTCTCTATATGGTGGGGTGGGCATTGAAATTACAGTAAAAGCTTTCAGTACTGAAAGACAGACAGTATCCTGAGGGTCGTTTCACTAAACTTTGTACGACTAAAATGTTTGTAAGTGCAAATTTAGGATCGTCTGGAAATTTCAATTGATGAATTTACATTTATTGAGCATGGGCTGCATATGCAGCCTATGCTCAATAAATGTAAATCCAATAATTGTTTACAAGAAAACATTGTTAATGTGAAATTTACAGACCATTATACTTTTGCACTTACAAACATTTTAGTGAAACGGCCCCCTGATCCATGCTTACTTCGCTTGTCCCCAATGTGAATCCCAGTACATGTAAGATGGACACGCGAGTCTGATCAGGAACTACAGTGGTTGCAAATGTCTTGTGACACTTGCTGTCAACCAACTACCCATAACAGTCAGAATGTCAATCCACGTAGAGTCGGAGATTATGATCAGGTCCTACAGTGGTTGCAAACAGTTTACGATACTTTCAGTCCACTAACCCCACATAAAAACAGTCAGAACCTACATTGTTTTCCGGAATCAGCACAATAATCTAGATCTATCATGAGAAAATGAATTAATCTCAAAGCTCCAGTTAAGGTGCGTAATTTGGAGGTAAATTTCTTATTTCTCCATCAAAAATGGCAAGTTGGGAGTGCTTTAGAATCGTCTCAACGAGACGATTCTAAAGGACTCCAAACTTGCCATTTTTGATGAAGAAATAACAAGATTTCACCCCAAGTTGGTCAAATTACGCACCTTAACTGGAGCGCTGAATCTCCACATTGATTAGCAGATATGCTTGAAACCCACCATATGGACAGGGAACTCAAGAATGTACTAAACTAGATGAGAGGGTTTACGGAACAAAAGTGAATGGGTTTAACGTCCCTGCAACAGATAAGGTCATAATATAATACGGTAGAGACAGGAGGATAACAGAAGGGATCACTACAGGGCCTTACTACAACAGATCACTTGGCTCCGGGTATGAATCCCAGTAAAACTCACCATTAACCCATTCCTTTCAAAATACAAATTTCCGGGTATGAAATTTATTATAGGAATGAATGGCCTTTTTGTGGAATTTATCGGGGTATAAACTTGGAAAAGTCGCGGGAATACTGGACGAAGGCCGGAAGGCCTCGTCCAGTATTCCCGCGACTTTTCCAAGTTTATATCCCCGATAAATTCCACAAAAAGGCCATTCATTCCTTATAATTCCAGCATTTGAAATAAATTCATCAAGAAAATGTGTTTATTTTCCGTTTTCTTAAGAATTATTTTAACTGCGCCTGACGGTTACGGAAAGTAGTTTGGCATGGGAGTTTACTGGGATATAAATTTTGGACAGAGACTTGCTACGGACCAATCAAATGTTAGGGAATTGTGTAAATATTTTTGTGCTGGAATTATTAAATATTATATTTTTATTTTTGTTATTTCTCAATGAAAGTATGTTGTGACCACTCATTTGAATCGTCTGAACCTTGCCAGGTCTATTCCACACCCAAGTCACTTGGCCCCTTCCCATAAAAGTAATAGGATTGCGAATAATCATATTACGCATATAAGGGGTATAACCAAATTCAACTCTCGCATACAATAATGCCAAAGACATACATGAGGGCCAAACCAGTAGCCTATTTCACCAACATTGCAAAGTATACTTTACTAGCAAAGTATACTTTGAGGGAGTAATCATTTATTTTTCCCTAAATGCATTATTTCATATAGAACTAACAAATGCATATATTTCATGATTAAAAGTATACAGAATTATTATACTGAATTTATTACATTATCACAGCCAAAATTGGCTGTGATAATGTAATAAATTCAGTATAATAAAAATTATTAAATTGATCCTAAAATTGATATAATGTAATAAATTCAGTATAATAAAAATTATTAAATTGATCCTAAAATTGAAAATTTCTCCCTCGAAGTATACTTTGCTAGAAAAGTATGCTTTGCAATGTTGGTGAAATAGGCTACTGGTCCTGATTGATCAAGTGTTGATAGGTTGGTGAAATAGGCTACTGGTCTCTGGTAGGGATTCCGGTAACGATGAATCCCAATTGTTAAATTACCCATCGCATGCACCCGCCTCAGCAGCCACCCACTTGTCAGTAAGTGAGGGTTTACAGAATACTCCCCTGGTGCCAATTAAATGGTCTAAGGTCATGACCTTGGCTTGTGGTGTCATAGCTTTGTAACAACATGATAGTGGATAAATGGAATATCAGAAAGCAAATATCACAAAAATCTCCGTTCACAACTTCTTGATAATCAATTTTGTGAGCAACACTCAAATATGGCCTTGAGTTTCAATTAGTGACAGGGAGGGTGGTGGGGTAGAAATGTCAAGGGTTAATTACCAGAGCTCCAGATAAGCTGCATATTTGCTTAAATACCCAATTAAAATTTCCAAAAAAACCAACTGAAATCAGAAGTAGCGAGTATCAAAAGCAATAACAATTGTGTGGTACCTTTATCATGCTGCAGAAAACAATAAACAGACAACAAATATAGCATATTTTTCTTATTTTCCATGAAAAACACATCTTGGTATTTCATTCTAATGAAATGCCAAGACATGTTTTCATTTCGAAGCAAACTGTTCAATAATTGCTGTCTGTTGATGTGTAACCAGTAGTGTGATTTTATTTTACTCAATTAAAATTTTGAAATACCCAATTGCTTCTGAAATGATGGGAGTGAAAATACTCAATTACTAATTCCTTAATTACATCATGATAGATGATAGATGATAGAAGACCATCAGTATTTCCTCACGTGTACATGTAGTACATGCCGTATTTTGCCGCTATTAATGTCGAAAATCGGTCATAATTATATTCTGTCACTGACAACGAAAATTGAATATTTAATTACGTGATTCGGTCTGATTTGCACATGTATTACTATACTGTAGTGTATTATGATATTTAATACATTGTATTATTACACTCCCAGAGAGCACATGTAATAATTGAACATAACAAACATTTTGGAATTTTATCATGAGATTGGTTGATATATGTCATTTGCAGTATATGAAGCAAAACAATTATTGAATATCTGAGACATCATTTGAGACACAGTCCCTTTAAAGTGGTGATATTTAACCCTTTCAACACCAAGTAACTTAATGGGCTGTTCCATGCCACTGTTTCATGCTATTTCATTGGTCCATTCAAATTTTCAGGCTATTCCATTCTTGAGAAAGGGTCATTTTTTCAAATTTGATAACTATTAACAAACAGTGGAGATCCTGATGAGACGGCTCGTTACGAGCCGGCTCATCTGGATCTGCACTGTTTGCAAACATTGTCTCTATAGAGGTCTGTGGTGTTGAAAGGGTTAAATTCGAATATATATTCAGAGCTCCAGTTAAGGTGCGTAATTTGGAGGTAAATTTCTTATTTCTCCATCAGAAATGGCAAGTTGGGAATGCTTTAAAATTGTCTCATTGAGACTCCCAACATGCCATTTTTGATGAAGAAATAACAAAATTTCACCCCAAGTTTGTAAAATTACGCACCTTAACTGGAGCTCTGATATTGTCTGTTCATGATTGCAAATTTACTCAGAACATTTTATATACACAGGCCCAAATAAATATTATAGGAATGAATGGCCTTTTTGTGGAATTTATCGGGGTATAAACTTGGAAAAGTCGCGGGAATACTGGACGAAGGCCGGAAGGCCTCGTCCAATATTCCCGCGACTTTTCCAAGTTTCTATCCCCGATAAATTCCACAAAAAAGGCCATTCATTCCCTATAATTCCAGCATTTGAAATAAATTTATCCAGAAAATGTGTTTATTTTCCGTTTTCTTAAGAATTATTTTAACTGCGCCTCACGGTTACGGAAAGTAGTTCGGCGTGGGAGTTTACTGGGATATAAATTTTGGACAGAGGCTTGCTACGAGCCAATCAAATGTTAGGGAATTGTGTAAATATTTTTGTGCTGGAATTATTTTCTAATATTTTAATAAAAACATCATTCAGAGTATCATTTACGGGTATAAAAAAAAAAGCAAATAACAAAATTTGCCCTCATAAATTATTCTATATAAATAAACTATTCCATTCAACGCATATGCGATATCACATTACATGCAAGATACGCATAATTATCATTCACGACAGAAAAATCTTACTATACACTCATACATTAATTATAGCGAGAAGCATGTTAACCACAATGGAAGCCATCTTGGAATATAACTCTTATATAAGTGTGGGAAAACAGAATGGCCGAAGAGGCTCAAAATTCACAACACAAAGATCTAGAGTTACAAAAGTACTTCTAGAGCCATACCTTCAGAGATTAATCCAGGCAGATGTGCCAATAGACAGATACGGTTATAGGTATTCCTGATACAACTATTGATACAGATACAGATTAAATGGTTGAATTAATTGTTGGTAAATAATACCCAGTGTAAGATTTGGTTACACTGCCAAGACAAAACTATACTATTTCTGTTCCCCATGGGTATAGTGTTCGCTTAAAAGACGACATTGTGTGGATACCCATATGGTGGGAGTATTTGTTTTGTGCTAACTACAGGTAGTCATGTTTTGGCAGCACATGAGAATCATTTACAATGGAGATGATTCACATGTGCTGCCAAAACATTTTCTTGAAGGCAATTCTCATGTGCTGCCACCACCTTTTATTGAGGCAATTCTCATGTGCTGCCAAAACGTTTTATTGAAGGCAATTCTCATGTGCTGCCAAAACCTTTATTGAAGGCAATTCTCATGTGCTGCCAAAATGTTTTATTGAGGCAATTCTCATGAGCTGCCAAAACCTTTATTGAAGGCAATTCTCATGTGCAGCCAAAAACCTTTATTGAAGGCAATTATCATGTGCTGCCAAAACCTTTATTGAAGGCAATTCTTATGTGCTGCCAAAATGTTTTATGGAGGTAATTCTCATGTGCTGTCAAAATGTTTTATTGAGGCAATTCGCATGTGCTGCCAAAACCTTTATTGAAGGCAATTCTCATCTGCTGCCAAAATGTTTTATTGAGGCAATTATCATGTGCTGCCAAAACCTTTATTGAAGGCAATTCTCATGTGCTGCCAAAATGTTTTATTGAGGCAATTCTCATGTGCTGCCAAAATGTTTTATTGAGGCAATTCTCATGTGCTGCCAAAACCTTTATTTTTATTGAAGGCAATTCTCATGTGCTGCCAAAAACCTTTATTGAAGGCAATTCTCATGTGCTGCCAAAATGTTTTATGGAGGTAATTCTCATGTGCTGCCAAAATGTTTTATTGAGGCAATTCGCATGTGCTGCCAAAACCTTTATTGAAGGCAATTCTCATGTGCTGCCAAAATGTTTTATTGAGGCAATTCTCATGTGCTGCCAAAACCTTTATTGAAGGCAATTCTCATGTGCTGCCAAAATGTTTTATTGAGGCAATTCTCATGTGCTGCCAAAAACCTTTCTTGAAGGCAATTCTCATGTGCTGCCAAAACCTTTATTGAAGGCAATTCTCATGTTCTGCCAAAATGTTTTATGGAGGCAATTCTCATGTGCTGCCAAAATGTTTTATTGAGGCAATTCTCATGTGCTGCCAAAACCTTTTTATGAATGGAAATAAAGAACTGAAGAAAACCGATTGATTAATTGAATGATTGGTTTAAATTGTGCATAAAAGACCATCAACACAGAAGAAAAGTGAAAACCAAAAGTGAATGGGTTTAACGTCCCAGCAACAGCTAGTGTCATTTAGGGACGGGAGATTGGTTTAAAGTCTCATCCAAAAAACAAGTGGGATGAAATACTACGAGTTGTTTTTGATGCCTACGGCGAAGTTTGAACCCGACACCCTCTGGATTGGAACAGAGCTCCAGTTAAGGTGCGTAATTTGGAGGTAAATTTCTTATTTCTCCATCAAAAATGGCAAGTTGGGAGTGCTTTAGAATCGTCTCAATGAGACGATTCTAAAGGACTCCCAACTTGCCATTTTTGATGAAGAAATAATAAAAAATTCACCACAAGTTGGTCAAATTATGCACCTTAACTGGAGCTCTGTTGGAAGTTAGGTGTTCTAACCCCTATGCTACAACCCATCACATCAATAACAAACTCGTAATACAGACAGGAATACAACTATGATATATGGGCGATATTATAAATTCAGTACTGAAATTGTACCTTTCCAGCACTGGTGTCACAATATCCTGATTTGATACCAGATACCCTTATCAAAATCAAAAGACTTGGTACCAGGTATGTATGAATTTCGGAAATGATGGCAATATGTGGTTGTGACTGGAAAAATGGGGCTTATGGCATTTGTGGCCAGTGTAGCTCCTGATCAATTAACACTCCTGTATACTCGATATTGAATGTTAGAAGCACGATGGGTGTTTCATTGATGGAATAGCGAACAGTGCAGATCCTGATCAGACTGTGCGGATGCACAGGCTGATCTGGATCTACACTGATCGCAAAACCCATAAGCCCCGTTTTTCCAGTCTGAAAGCGACATATGAATAACACAAATCTGGACAAAAAAAACATACAAACACTAATTTAACAGCTGTTTTCCAATATAATATATAGGTTAATTGTTCAAATGAGTATCGTAGTCGAATCCATTTGTACACAGATAATATTGTGCAGGTCTAGCTATTATGGTTCAATGAAGATATTTATTGACAATTCGATTATTCGTTTACTTGCTATACATACATTATACTTTCAAAATTCACAATACTTATTCAGTTCTCAAGAGCAGTTAATAATGGTCAAATAAATATAAGTGTTTGTCGAACAAGCAAACTGTGTCACGACTCACAAACCTAGATTTGTCAGTGAGGGTTTAGAATACCGGCGGCCCCACCCTCACTTGTCAGCAACGGGCCAAATTGTCTAAGGCTGCGACCTTGACCAGGTATGGAAGGTGTTCGAGCCAATTCCCACCCTTAAATATAAGCCGAATCGGGAAAAAAACCTTGACATATATAGGTATATTAATCCTTTCAACACTGCAGGCATGTATCCCAATGTTTTGCAAACAGTGTAGATCCAGACGTGCCGGCTCGTAATGAGGAGTGATATTTTAAACCCATTCAACATTGCAGGCCTGTATCCCAATGGTTGCAAACAGTGCAGATCCAGATGAGCCGGTTCATAATGAGGAGTAGCCCTTTCAATACCACAGACCTGTATCCCAATGTTCGCAAACAGTGTAGATCAGGACGAGCCGACTTAGTACAAGTAACAAGGAGAAACACTTTCAATACCACAGGCTTCCTCATTCCCAATGTTTGCAAACAGTGCAGGGGCCCGTTTTACTAAACTTTGCACACATAAAATGTTCGTAAGTGCAAATTTAGGATCGTCTGGAAATTCCAATTGATAGATTTATATTTATTGAACCTAGGCTGCATAACATCCAATAATTGTTTACAAGAAAACATTGTTAATGTGAAATTCAGACTATCATAATTTTGCACTTACACACATTTTAGTCGTACAAAGTTTAGTGAAATGGTCCCCAGATCCAGATGAGCTGGCTCATGATGAGGAGTAACCCTTTCAATACCACAGGCGTTTATAAAATTCCTCCTTTTCAGTCTGAAAATTAAAATGGAATATTCAATATAAGAATGAATGGCCTTTTTGTGAAATTTATCGGGGTATAAACTGGGAAAAGTCGCGGGAATACTGGACGAAGGCCGGAATTCAACAAAAAGGCCATTTATTCCTTATAATTCCAGCAATTGAAATAAATTCATCAAGAAAATTAAGAATTATTTTAACTGCGCCTCACGGTTACGGAAAGTAGTTCGGCATGGGAGTTTACTGGGATATCAATTTTGGGATACCAATTTTGGGATATCAATTTTGCTACGGGCCAATCAAATGTTAGGGAATTGTGTAAATATTTTTGTGCTGGAATTATTTCCAGTTACTTAGAGGTTTTTTTTTTAGCTTATATTTAACGGCGGCACTGGCTCTAGGACCTTGCATGCCGTCTCCCAAGAATGGGAGAAAGAACGGAGGTAGAGAATTTTGAGAGAAGCCGGTAATTCGTATTTACAGAGCAACTATGAATTATCGGTACCCATTTACAGCTGGGTGAACTGGAGCAGTGTGGATAAAGTGTCTTGCTCAAAGACACAACGCACGCCGCTAGTCAGGCTCGAACCCACGATCCTTGGATCAGTAGTCCGACACACAAACCATTACGCCACGGCGCTCCACCCTTAGAGGTGAAAGGGTTGAAGTATGGGTCGTATATTTGTCACAGAACGATTGAAAAGTGAAAGTGAATGTGAATGGGTTTAATGTCCCAGCAACAGCTAAGGTCATATAGAGACAGGACCACAGTTTTAAAGTCTCAGCCGATAGACCCGTGAGATGAAAATACTATGAAAGTATTTTTGATGCCTAAGGAGAGGTTTGAGCCCACAATCTCCGGATTGGAAGTCAGGTGTTCTAACCCCTTGTCCACAACCCATCCCTAACACAGAACGATTGAAGAGAGGAGGTTGGAAGGAGGGGGTGTTCAAACCCTACCTACTTATTGATTTCTGAATTAATTTGCAAATTTTTTAGTTTTTTTGACTCCTCCTCTAGGTTCTCCACATCTTTGTTTCCTCATTGTTAACTCTTTGCATGCTAGCGGCGAAAATATCCACCAAACGAATTATGAGTGTATGTTTTATTTCTCTCTGTAAATATGTCTTGAAATTTCATTGGAATTGAGTCCTGAGGACTCAATTCTAATGAAATTCCAAGACATGTTCATGATATTTACTGGGAGAAATACAAGAAAATATGATGAATTTTTGTCTGCTAGTTTTTAACTATTTATAGCCCACAAGTTTCCCAGCATGCAAAGAGTTAAAATTCCCATTTTTCGTTAGAGCGCATGCGTCTTACAGGTGAGTATATACAGGGTTGGTGTGGAAGCAGCAGATATGTGGCAGCATGGCAGTATAGGATATCACAACAAGGAATCTGAGAACTACCACGGTATACATGGGCCGTGACACGAGGAACTGGCGGAATTATGGCAACCTTGGAACTTGTTCAACACACGATGGCATTACCGATTTGGAGTTTTTGGTTTCGGTTAACATACATTGGTATAACCGATTTTTATCAAGCTTTTTTCCTTGTAAAGCCAGAGGTCTGACTAAGGTGCATGCAGAGGCTAGATACAGTCAGGCTACTGTGGCTAGAGCACCACCAGGGGACATTTTGCTACCTCAAAAAGTAATGATTTAGACTTTTTTTTTGCCTTAGTGTTGTGTCTAGATCGATATAGGTTGTTATCAGGCTACAGGAGTGTGCCATTTCATCAGGAGCAACACTGGTTACAGATCCCATAAGCCCATTTTCTCCAGTGTCGGTCAAATATTTGCAATGGTTGCGATAGGAAACATGAATGTTTTCTCATGTTAATAGTCCCTACACTGCAGCAGGTTGGAATTACTGAATGATACAAGGGTGTAGTGTTCTAGGTAATATGAATCTCTAGGTCAATGTCATGGTCGTGCAATCATATTTATTAATATTTTTTATTTCAAAGACATACGCATCCTGATGAACAGTTCATTCATACAAGAATTTCGCCACGAAATCAGTGTCAGGACTGCCAAGGCATTTGACCGTAACATGATCATGGGCATGTGCTAAAATAAGCATCACAAAAACCATCACGAGAAGTGCTTGCTTAAAACAGGAAAAGGGTCAAGGTTGAAGATGATGTTGAAGGTTATCTCGACATAAACCAGATGGCCGCGACCCGCATGTCGAGCCCGCCGAGGCATTTGATGGTATTTTTTAAAACCTTTAACACAGATTTTGGACGGACGGACGGACAGACCCACGCACCTACGAATGGATCATTGTTGGGTTTTTACTGTATAAAAAATACCCAACAAGTGCCTTCTCGTGTGCCCGGACGGACTGACGGACGGACGAATGCACGCACGGACACCCGGACGTCATTGTGATCACTATGTCTCGCTATCCGCAAGCGGGCTAGACAAAAAATAGACCATTCCGCTCTACACACAGCCAGTTGGCTAGTCCGCTATTTAAACCCCTTCTATTATTGTTAGGTATCCAGCTTCAAGTAGTTACTCATTTCCATCAGGAAATAACACTGCTAGTAGAATAACAGCCCGAAGTAACTAAAGTAGAGAGAAGATGAAACCATCATGCGGGGTACGGGAGGAGGGTCTACCTTACCATTCAGGTGAGTATGAATAATAAAAACTAAAATTAGTAATAATTTTCCATTTTTATGTCTTCATGCTAACCTGAATGGTTGCAAGAATTCGTAGTGATGGTGGGAGGAATTCTCACTACTCATACTCGACCGGAATGGTAAGGCAGATTTAAAAACCCTCGAAACAGACAAATATATTTGGCCTAGGTACAAACTTGGGTCTTACATATATTGTAATAACATAGACTCACCATAGAATCATAAGGGCGCCCAATCCGGCCCCCCCCCTTTTCTACGATAGAAGATGAGGGGTGGATAAAGTCAAGCACCACCACGCTAGTCTCGTAGACTGACTCGTAGACTCCAACCTGCTATACTTGGTTAGCACGCTGGAGAATACTCATGGCATAGCTGCAGCTGACGGACGAAGCCCTGGCGAATGTCGTCGCCTGGCACTTCACATGCAACAGCTCAACTGAGATATACTCAAAGTCTAAACATTGTCTCATGACGACACAAGACTCGTCCATATCGAGAACACAGTATTAAAACGCCCTAAGCACTAAGGTTATCCTAACAAGCAAATGCTTAGGCGTCAAACTGGCCCTAAAGCCAGACCAAAACATATACATATAAACCCATGTATGGTAGACAAAGAGAATAAATTGAAACACTATCCTTTTGCAACACCACTGCTACAAACTAGGTAGGTAGCCTCGCCCTAATCGATTTTTAAGAAAATCGTAGCGGTCTCTATTTAAATATCACCACTGAAATATCCGCTAAACTACACTGGGCACTTCGCGGCTACTGAGCATTTTGTAAAATGGACTGGAACATTTTGTAAAAACTGGACTGGAAGGCCGTAACATTTTGTGATAATTATAACCTAGTGATAAGGCGATGACGGGACCGATGATCCCGTCCATCCGATAGGACTAGGCTATCACGAACATTACGGCGCTGGCGGGATTCGAACCCGGGACCCTTAGATCCCAAGTCCCACGCTCTAACATGTACATACAATGCCTCCCAGGCCAGCGTAATGAACCGAAAGAACCATAGATCACCACAGACACCCGTTCCTCAACACAGAAAGAATCCCAGCCTATCGCGAACAGGTAGATCCAAACAGCCTCATAGACTTGATGCTACCGGCTGATAAACCCACAACTTCACCTGCTGCTACTAACGGACCCAGTTGCAGCACATCTCCTGCCAGTGCAGAAAGCGATCATAGAAAGAAGTAGCTGCACGCACGACCTTCCGACTGGAATGCCCGAGTGAAAAAAACCCAGAAGTAGAGACTGTACGCACCTCGTGCAGTTTGGGCCTAAACAACACAGTTGCAGAACCACTTACTGTAGTATAAGCTCAATTAAAGGCCCTACCTATCCAACGGGAGACAGTGGATTGCTATACCTCCCGTTGGCCTAAAGTCGGTAAGAAGAAACTTTACGGTCGGACCGGATGTCCTTAGTCTTCCGAACCTAATGCTACACCGCACGGACTGGACAGAAAGTGCGATCCACTGCCACTGACAGACGTGACGGAGGGAGGCCCGGAACCACAACTGGTTCCAGATCATGTGAGGAGGGATAATGTGTCTGAGAGAGGAATCCCGGTTCATAGGAGAAACTAACTGAGTTCCTTCCACAGACAAGCGCTGATAGACCATCCAGAAAGCAAGGAACTCGCCTCTACGCTTTGCCGAAGCGAAGGCCAGAATAAAAAGAAACAAAAGAAAATCACTTAATTCACCTAAGGTGGAATTGAGCGGATCAACCGACTGACGATGGCCCCAATCCACCCGGGCTCTCCACTTAGCGTCATACAACTTAGAGGTGGATGGACGCTGAGACTGAGCGATGACCTTTGCAGCGTCATCTGAAAAAAAACCCGCGACTGAATGCCCGCCTGAAATCGCACATAGGAGTCTACCCTGCATGCTGAGACAGAAGATCCTGGCTGACCGGAAGAACTATGGGGCAATCTGTCAGCAGGACCAAAAGCATAACGAACCAGCTCCTGGTTGGCCAACATGGGCCACCAGAGCGATCCGTGACTGATCGTCGCGAATCTTCCGATCCACGACAATGACAATGCGACCACTGCCAAAGCCCGATGGTCGGGCACCGGAGACACAAACAGTGGCAAACGGTGGTTGAGCTTGCCGCAACAAACCCACGAATGGATCCCCCCATCCGGACAAGATCGCACTGGACACCGACGGATGCAGAGGCCATTCCGTCAGAACAGGAGAGGACCGCAGAAACCAGCACCACCTGCCCGTGCAGAACAGAATCCGCCACTGTCAACCCCCGGAACACTGCCAAAATCTATAACATGTTGATGTGTCCCTGAGCTTCCTGCACTAACCACCAGACCGAAGAACACCGACCTAGGGGCTCCAGATGAGCCTCCCCCAGCCTTACCCCGACGCGTCTGTGGACAGAAAGCGAGTTGGAGGAACTAACACCATGGGAACTCCCTGTAGGAACCAGACCTCCACTGCCCACCATCTGAGACAACGTAGGAAGATGGTGATCATAGGCAAAGACCGATCCAAAGGATCGCGGTGCGGTCTCCATAGCCCTAGTAAGTAATACTGGAGAGGTAGCAGACGTAACCTTCCCAGCACCACATACCCCGCAGCTGCACCCAGAATGCCCAGGAGTGACAGAAATGGAAAATTATTACTAATTTTAGTTTTTATTATTCATACTCACCTGAATGGTTGCAAACTATTAGGTTGCTATGAAATCGTCCTAATAATAAAAATCTGCCTACTCTAATCACTCAATAAACAAACCATAGACCATTCCGCTATACACCCAGCCAGTTGGCCAGTCCGCTATTTAAACCCCTTCTATTATTGTTAGGTATCCAGCTTCAAGTAGTTACTCATTTCCATCAGGAAATAACACTGCTAGTAGAATAACAGACCGAAGTAACTTAAGTAGGGAGAAGATGAAACCATCAAGCGGGGAACGGGAGGAGGGTCTACCTTACCATTCAGGTGAGTATGAATAATAAAAACTAAAATTAGTAATAATTTTCCATTTTTATGTCTTCAAACTAACCTGAATGGTTGCAAAGAATTTGTAGTGATGGTGGGAGGTATTCTCACTACTCATCCTCGACCGGAATGGTAAGGCAGATTTTAAAACCCTCGAAACAGACAAAAATATTTGGCCTAGGTACAAACTTGGGTGTTACCTATATAGTTATAACATGGTCTCACCCTAGAATCATAGGGGCGCCCAATCCGGGCCCCCCCCCCCCCATTTCTTACGATAGTAGATGAGAGGTGGATAAAGACAAGCACCACCACGCTAGTCTCGTAGACTGACTCGTAGAATCCAACCTGCTATACTTGGTTAGCACGCCGGAGAATACTCATGGCATAGCTGCTGCTAACAGACGAAGCCCTGGCGAATGTCGTCGCCTGGCACTTCACATGCAATAGCTCAACTGAGATATACTCAAAATCTTAACATTGTCTCATGACGACACATGACTCGTCCATATCGAGAACACAGTATTAAAACGCCCTAAGCACTAAGGTCATCCTAACATGAGGCGTCAAACTGGCCCTAAAGCCAGACCAAAACCTATACATATAAACCCATGTATGGTAGACAAAGAGAATAAAAATCATTAACCCAACGTGAACACTATCCTTTTGCAACACCACTGCTACAAACTAGATAGGTAGCCTCGCCCTAATCGAAACATGTACATACAATGCCTCCTGGGCCAGCGTGATGAACCGTAAGAGCCATAGATCACCACAGACCCCCGTTCATCAACAAAAGCAAGTGAAGCTCATCCAATGGTGAGCCACACTTCCCAACCCCCAGGACTACACTGGAACTGTTAAGACAAAAATCGAATAATCGGTTAATCAGAAAGAGTGAGTGAGTGAATAGGGTTTAACGTCCGCTTCCTGACATAGAGGTACAAGCCTCAGGGAGTCTACACGCAGACGGGTCAACGGGGTCGTGTCCCATATCCACCTGTCCAAGGGGGGTAAATCCCAACTTCAGAACTCAATATTTACAATCAAAATATATATTCAGTCCTGAAATTAGAAAACCTGATCTGGTGCCAGGCCCTCGCCACACCAGCATCATTTATCCCATCCCCTAAAAGTAATAGGATTAGCGCTAATCTTACTTTTATATATGGGGCATAGCCTGACTCAACTGTTACATACAAGAAAGCCAAAAATGTACATGAGGGCCAAATCCGGTATAGTGGGTTCCGGAAAGTATGAACACAATCATTAAGCCAGTTTAGTCGCCTTACGACAAGCAATGGCTACTGCAGCACTATTCTCAGGATCAGTTGATCCCGCCCTGGTGCCTGCACGAGGCAATCAGAAAGAATCGCAGCCTATCGCGAACGGGTAGATCCAAACAGCCTCCTAGACTTGATGCTACCGGCTGATAAACCCACAACTGCCCCCGCTGCTACTAACGGACCCAGTTGCAGCACATCTCCCAGAGCTGCCAACCCCATGTCGGTCCCATGAGGAACATGGAGAGAAAAGGGGGCTATTTTCCGGAACACCACATATGTTTTCCGGAACACAAATCAGTACTCACTTATATGCATAAAATAACTTTTTAGAGCCTTGGCCCTCGTATCGGTCACCATGACCAACCGAAAAATCACAATTACACTGCTTGCAAGACGCAAATTCATCACCGCGCTTTGGCAGGACCAAATTGGGCCATGTCTAGCTGTAATCATTGATGAACAGATGTGTTCTCCTAACTTCTTTCGATAAAAAATACCCAAATTCGTTGGCTGCACGCTTAGGAACAGACATTTTATGAATTAACGTGATGAATAAATCAATATCGCTGAGCACTTAAGCGCCTAGGCGAGTATGATTACGGGTAAATAAAAAATTAGGATTTAATGACTGAATTGTGAAACGAAATCATTATTTCCAGATATCCCCGCGCTGATAAAAAAAACGTACTTTTAAATTGTTATCCGTACTTCCGCATTTCTAACGTATATTCCGGAACAAATACGGAAAAAATCGTAACAGTTGGCAGCTCTGCATCTACTGCCAGTGCAGAGAGCGATCATAGAAAGAAGTTGAGACTACACGCACCTCGTGCAGTTTGGGCCTAAACAACCCAGCTGCAGAACCATTTACTGTAGTATAAGCTCAAGTAATGGCCATATCTATCCAACGGAAGACAATGGATAGCGATACTTCCTGTAGGCCTAAAGTTGGTAAGAAGAAACTTTTCGGTCGGACCGGATGTCCTAAGTCTTCCGAACCTAATGCTTCACCGCACGGACTGGACAGAAAGTGCGATCCACTGCCGCTGACCGGCGTGATGGGGGGAGGCCCGGAACCACAACTGGTTCCAGATCATGTGAGGAGGGATAATGTGTCTGAGGGAGAAATCCCAGTTCATAGGAGAAACTAACCGAGTTCCTCCCACAGACAAGCGCTGATCGACCAACAGAAAGCAAGGAACTCGCCTCTATGCTTTGCCGAAGCGAAGGCCAGAATAAAAAGAAACAAAAGAAAGTCACTTAATTCATCCATAGTGGGATTGAGCGGATCGACCGACTGACGATGGCCCCAATCCACCCAGGCCCTCCACTTAGCGTCAAACAACTTAGGGGTGGATGGACGCTGAGACTGAGCGATGACCTAGGCAGCGTGATCTGAAAATACTCACGCGACTGAAGGCCAGCCTGATAACCGCCAGGTGTGAAGGTTAATCATACACACATAGGAGTCTACCCTCCATGCTGAGACAGAAAAACCTGGCTGACCGGAAGAACTATTGGCCGGTCTGTCAGCAGGACCCAAGGCATAACGAGCCAGCTCCCGGTTGGCCAACAAGGGCCACCAGAGCGATCCGTGACTGATCGTCGCGAATCTTCCGTAAGACTAGTGGCAGCATCACGAACGGTGGAACGTGTACCCGTCCTGACTGATCCAAGACAAGAACATGCGTCCACTGCCAAAGCCCGAATGTAGGGCACCAGAGACACAAACAGTGGCAACCGATGGTTGAGCCTTGCCGCAACAAATCCACAAATGTATACCCCCATCCGGACAAGATCGCACTGGACACCGACGGATGCAGAGGCCATTCCGTCAGAACCGGAGAGGACCGCAGAAACCATAACCACCTGCCCGTGCAGAACAGAATCCGCCGCTGTCAACCCCCGGAACACTGTCAAAAGCTCTAACATGTTGATGTATCCCTGAGTTTCCTGCACTGACCATCAGCCCGAAAAACACCGATGTAGGAGCTCCAGAAGAGCCCCCCAGCCTTCTCCAGACGAGTCTGTGGACAGAAAACGAGTAGGAGGAGGCAACACCATGGGAACTCCCTGTAGGAACCAGACCTCCACTGCCCACCATCTGATACAACGTAGGAAGATGGTGATCATAGGCAGAGACCGATCCAAAGGATCGCGGTGCGGCCTCCATAGCCCTAGTAAGTAATACTGGAGGTCGCAGACGTAACCTCCCAGCACCACATACCCCGCAGTTGCACCCAGAATGTCCAGGAATGACAGAAATTTCCTAGCTGACAGAGAACCTCTGACCAGTACCCGGAAAACTTAGGTCAAGATGCCAAGCACCCTGTCCAACGGAACTCTGATGACTGATCGATCGGTCAAGAAGTTCATTCCCACCTAAGAGAAATCCTGTGTGGGAACCAACCACGACTACTCTAGATAGGAAAAGAGACCTAGATGAGTAACAAACCCCATACCACCGCCAGATTGCGTATTAGTGAACGAACGCACTAACGGTGAATCAACCAGTCACTTTTCTATGTTTACCCCACAGGAGGTTGAAAAAACGGAGCCGCAGGAGGGACCGTCGGTACCGTCGCTGCCGGTGCAGTTAACCTGTGTCAAAGAACGAGAAGACCCAGTGTTCATTCCCCTCTCCGCCCAGGAAGACACCCGCCCCGTCGAAGCGGCGTGTCGTTAGCGAGCGCCTCCCTGGTTGGATCATGACCAACCCCTGGTCAGAAATAACCGCACCCTGATGTAAAAATCATACTTTGGCCGTTAGTTCGCACAAATAGTCAGAGGTCAAAAGAGCCGAACGGAGCAAAAACTCTGGCAGGACCGTTCAAGACTGACGAGCCGGCTAGCACTGCGTCTCACCTGGACAAGAACATGTCCATAGAGACCGCCAAAGACGTGTTGACAACAGGCTTGGCGGCACGGACCGCCGACTGAAGCAGTGCGTCCAGAGATGATGAATCATCGTGATTCAAACATAAATCGATAGGTGACGCCATAGCCACAATCGACCTAAAATAAAAATCAGCCCACACCCATGCCTTCGCAAAATGCGAACCTGGGCCAGGAACCGACGATATCCCAATCGCCGCGGCGTCCTTGTCCAGAAAGAGAGATCTCAAAAACCACGCCGCATAGAGGGGCATGTAGAACTAGACCCCCGTGTGGCGATCAAGGTTTTGGGCACTCGGAACCCCGCAGTGGCCAAATCCTTACCAAACGCTCCCTCAATCTACGTAGCAAGAAGCCCTACTGTAGGAGAGAAAAGAAGCCTCGACAACTACGGCATCTCCACCACCGAATCAGCCTCATACAAGGCATGAAACCCCGGTGGTGGTGGCGGCATAAGCAGACACACATCTGCAGGCAGCAGAGTGTAAAAGACACACATCTGCAGGCAGCAGAGTGTAAACTGCATACAGAACAACCCAGAAGGATGGAGGAGGCGAAACAAACTCATCCTCCACCGCAGAGTCATAAACAAAGCTGCCCTCTGCCCCTCTCCGCCCTTTGATGGGGGATTCGAACTCATATACGCTAGAATTAAGGAGCAGGCAAGACCTGCACGGAGCCATTGCACCACGGCGTCCAATACCACCTCGACCGTCTCCTCCGACGAACGGAAGATCTAGATCTACCTATCCCGGCACGAATAACCGAAGACGTAGAACGTCTGCCTGTCGTAAGCAGTTGTCTGTCCAAGAAAGATGGAACCTGAACCAGAAGAACCCGGCGTCCGGTCCCCAGCGGGCGCCCGGCGCCTGGTGTCTGGCGCCCGAGGCCCGGTGAAAGCCCGGTGCCTGGTGCCCAGTGGCTACCCGGTGCTCGGTGGCTGCCCGGTACCCGGTGCCCGGTCGACCGGCGTTGCCCGGTGCCCCGTGGCTACCCGGTGCCCGGTGACCGGTGCCCAGTACCGGGCGCCTCTCCTGCGAGAGGCTGGGTCCGCTGTGAACCGGGTGATATGAGATCAAGCACCGGCCGCAGCAACCCTGTGATAGGTAAAGCCCCCTGAGAACCGGGTGATATAGGATCAAGAACCGGCCGCAGCAGCCCGGCATCCCCTGCATGGATCACCGGCCTATCACATGAGGAACGTCTCGAAGTCCGAGACCCCGAACGTCCTCTGGACAGCGACTTACAGTCCCGTCCTAAGTCCCTAGAACGACGACCACCATCCTTACTCCAGCTAACTGGAGTACCGGATGACTGGCGGCCGTTATAGGGAGGCAACTCAATGTGAACCGACCCCCCCGGTGGGGAGATCCCATCTGACGCACCCTCCGAAGCCTTACCTACCTCGGAAGGCACCCCCGCTCCCAAGAGCTGGGACGCAGGCACAGACTTCTTCGACCGTGAGGCATGGGACCTACGAGACCCAGACTTGCCCACGTCGTATCCGTCCAACGGACGGACAAATCACATGGCCTCTCCCTGCAACACCCGCAACAGGCACGCCAGGCAAAACACCTTGGGTGTCCCACAGAGAAGTCATGTGCCCACACGAAGCGCGTGATTGCGGCATGCTAACAGGTATTGTCAACAAAACCCGATAGAAGACACCGCAAAGACGCCTAGAAAACACACAAAAAATGTCCGACCCGCGAAAATACGTGACACAGTGTAAAACACAAAAAAAAACAAAGGAGAAATAACCACGCAACACAATTGAGTGACAATAATATGTATTGAACAATATCCAATGACAAATAAGGCACAATAAACGGCAGAAATTCAAAATTAGAACGAAATTATGGGAGATACCTGCACCTTGATAGCGTCCTAAAAATAATAGGAGGGGTTTAAATAGCGGACTGGCCAACTGGCTGGGTGTATAGCGGAATGGTCTATGGTTTGTTTATTGAGTGATTAGAGTAGGCAGATTTTTATTATTAGGACGATTTCATAGCAACCTAATAGTTTGCAACCATTCAGGTTAGTTTGAAGACATAAAAACTGCCTAGCTGACAGAGAACCTCTGACCAGTACCCGGACAGGAAAACTTAGGTCAAGATGCCACGCACCCTGTCCAATGGTACTCTGATGACTGACCGATCGGTCAAGAAGTTCATTCCCACCTAAGAGAAATCCTGTGTGGGAACCAACTACGACTACTCGAGATTGGGAAAGAAGACCTAGATAAGTCACAAACCCCATACCACCGCCAGATTCCGTATGAGTGAACGAACGCACTAACGGTGAATCAACCAGTCGTCCAGATACTGGAGCAGAGAGACCCCAAAAGACACAATACTCGGAAACAAACCTAAAAAAACTTCCGAGAGCATCTGCGGATGGGCACGTGGAAGTACGCGAACCGCAGATCTATGGAAACGGCCCAGTCTCCCGGGCAAATGGCACTCCGACCACGTCCCAAACTTCCTCTATAGCACTATACTTCAAGAGAGAGAGACTATTACTTGACCCCATCCCTGTAGGGAGTCCATAGTGGCAGAACCCCTGCGCAAGGGGGGAGGTAAACGGGATTGCGCAATATACCGTACCCAATTGGATCGATCGCGTTATCCCCCCCCCCCATTGGAGAGGAAACAACGCGAACCTGCCTCCTACAGGAGCGGAGGCAACTGACTTGGGCCGGTCCACCCCCAACGAAGTGGCCCACGTTGGCCTATCCGGCCCCCCTACGAGGCCGACGGAAGGAGAAACCATCCCTCACTCGGCCCCTAAAGGTCGCTCCACCCCGGGGAAACGACCCCACAGGAGGTTGAAAAGACGGAGCCGCAGGAGGGACCGTCGTCGGTAACGTCGGTACCGTCGCTGCCGGTGCAGTCACCTGGGTCAAAGAACGAGAAGACCCAGTGTTCATTGCCCTCTCCGCCCAGGAAGACACCAGCCGCCGAAGCGGCATGTCGTATGCGAGCGCCTAACTGGTTAGATCGTGACCAACCCCTGGTCAGAAATAACCGCACCCTGACGGAAAAACCGTCTTAGGCCGTTCGTTCGCACCTGCCTCCGAACAAAGTGTCAGAGGTCAAAAGAGCCGAAAGGAGCAAAACTCTGGCAGGACCGTTCAAAACTGAGGAGCCGGCTAGCACTGCATCTCACCTGGACAAGAGCATGGCCATAGAGGCCGCCAAAGACGTGCTGACAACAGGTTTGGCGGCACGGACCGCCGACTGAAGCACTGCGTCCAGAGACGTGATTCAAACATAAATCGATAGGTGACGCCATAGCCACAATCGACCTAAAATAAAAATCAGCCGACACCCATGCCCTCGCAAAATGCGAACCTGGGCAAGGAACCGACGATATCCCAATCGCCAAGGCGTCCTTGTCCAGAAAAGGAGATCTCAAAAACCACGCCGCACTGAGGGTCATGTAGAACTTAGACCCCAGTGTGGCGATCAAAGTTTTGGGCACTCAGAACCCCGCAGTGGCCAAATCCTTACCAAACGCTCCCTCAATCTCCGTAGCTAGAAGCCCTACTGTAGGAGAGAAAGGAAGCCTCGGCAACTCCGGCATCTCCACCACCGAATCAGCCTCATACAAGGCATGAACCCTCGGCGGTGGTGGCGGCAGAAGCGGACACACATCTGCAGGCAGCAGAATGTAAACTGCATTCAGAACAACCCAGAAGGATGGAGGAGGCGATACAAACTCATCCTCCACCGCAGAGTCATGAACAAAGCTGCCCTCAGCTGAGGCGCCGTCTAGGCCCGCGGGAACTGTACCGTGATCCAGAACGTACCCTTACTCCGGAATACCCTTCCCTAGCGAAGTGGTATGAGCAACAGGAACCGAATGGCCGTCTCCACCCGCCATCCGTGGAGGTACACACATGGGAAGCTCCACTGGCAAAACCACCGGCGGTGACGGAGCCGACAAACCCACTAAGTTCTGGGACTTCGACAGGGCCTCCAGAATCTTAGCCAACTGTACCATAATAACTCTTATCACGTGTCGAGTCCCACCTTGACCGTCTCCTCCGACGAACGGAAGATCTAGATCTCGAGGAGCCGGATACAAAACTGAGAACGACCTCGACGAAGAGGAAGAGGATGACTTGGACCCCGAACTCGAACTGCTACGCCGATCCCGACTCCTATGACGCGATCGACACATCGATCTCCGGGAACACGTAGAACGTCTTCCTAAAAACGTGCACTGGCCCGGGGATCGAACCCGGGGCATCTGGTTACCCACCATCGATCTAACCGAGTGACCTATCCGGGCCCGAATCACCGAAAACGTAGAACGTCTGCCTGTCGTAAGCAGTAGTCTGTCCAAGAAAGATGGAACCTGAACAGAAAGAGCCCGGCGTCCGGTCCCCAGCGAATGCCCGGCGCCTGGTGTCTGGCGCCCGAGGCACGGTGAAAGCCCGGTGCCCAGTGCCTGCCCGGTACCCGGTTGACCGGTGACAGCCCGGTGCCCGTGGCTGTCCGGTGCCCAGCACCCGGCGGCTGCCCGGTGCCCAGTGGCTACCCGGTGCTCGGTGGCTGCCCGGTAACCGGTGCCCGATAGCTGCCCGGTGCCCGGTCGACCGGTGAACTGCCCGGTGCCCGGTGACTGGCCTGAGCCCGGTGCCCGATGGCCGGTGTGCCCGGTGCCGGGAGCCTCTCCTGCGAGAGGATGGGTCCGCTGTGAACCGGGTGATATAGGATCAAGCAACGGCCGCAGCAACCCTGTGATAGGAGCAGCCCGGTATCCCCCACATGGATCACCGGCCTATCACGTGAGTAACGTCCTCGAATGTACTCTGGACTGCGAACAACAGTCCCGCCCTAACACCCTAGAACGGCGACCACAATCCGCACTCCAGAAACTGGAGCACCGGATGACTGGAGGCCGTTATAGGGAGGCAACACAATGTGCACCGACCCCCCCCCCCCCTATGGGGAGGACCCATCTGACGCACCCTCCGAAGCCTTACCTACCTCGGAAGGCACTCCCGCTCCCAAGGGCTGGGACGCGGATACAGATTCTTCGACCGTGAAGCATGGGACCAACAAGACCCTGCCTTGCCCCACGTCGTATCCGTCCAACGGGCGGACAAATCACATGGCCTCTCCCTGCAACACCCGCAACAGGCAAAGCACCTGTCCTTAAGGGCGTCCCACAGAGAAGTCATGTGACCACGAGGCGCGTGATTGCGGCATACTAACAGGCATAGTCAACAAAACCCGATAGAAGACACCGCAAAGACGCCCAGGATGCACACAAAACAGAAAATTTACACAAAAATTGTGTCACAGGAGCGACTCCATTTGGGGACGAACCCGTTAGGGTCCGAATCGCGTACCACGCGAACCGCAAAAATACGTGACACAGTGTAAAAAACACAAACAAGAGGGCCATGATGGCCCTAATTCGCTCACCTGACTCCATGAACACCAGAGGAGAATGTGACATTGAGTTCATGTGTTTTAAAAAAATTGTGATATTTTTAGATGGCGGTCATCTTGGATTAAGCAATGACTCTCATTTTACCAAATCTGAAAATGCTTCACCCAAGGATCTTAACTTACTATGAAGTTTGGCCATCATCGGCCATGTGGTTTCTGAGAAAAAGACGTTCAAAATCTCGAATAAATGACCTTTTGGCGGCCATCATGGATGACATAATCATCCGATTCCGACAAATATTGCACCAGAGCAATCGCCTCATCGCTACCTTCAATTTGATACATGACTAAAATTTGACCCCACGGGCCACGCCCATTTTTGACCCTGGGGTCACCATTTTCACAAATTTGAAAGAGCATTGTATATCAATCATTCCTACCAAGTTTCATCGAAATCCGGCCAGCGGTTCATGAGAAGAAGATTTAAGAATTTGTGCTATTTTTAGACGGCGGCCATCTTGGATTAGCCACGACCTCCATTTTAACAAATCTTGAAAAGGCTTCACCCATGGACCAGAACTTTTAAGTTTGGCCACCATGGGCCAAGCGGTTCATGTGAAGAAGAATTTTGAAATCTCTAATAAAAGAACAACCTTTTGACCTTTCGGCGGCCATCTTGGATGACATAACCATCCGATTTCGACAAAATTCACCAGAGTGATCGCCTCATTGATACATTCGATTTGATATATAACATGACCATATTCAGTCAAAAATAAAATTTGACCACACAGGCCACGCCCATTTTTGACCCCGGGGTAACCATTTTAACAACTTTGAAAGAGCATTGTACATCGATCATTCCTACCAAGTTTCGTCGAAATCCAGCTAGCAGTTCATGAGAAGATTTTTTAAGAATTTATGCTATTTTTAGACGGCGGCCATCTTGGATTAGCGATGACCTCCATTTTAACAAATCTGAAAATGCTTCACCCATGGACCATAACTTTTAAGTTTGGCTACCATGGGCCAAGCGGTTCATGTTTGAAAGAATTTTGAAATCTCTAATAAAAGAACGACCTTTTGACCTTTCGGCGGCCATCTTGGATGACCTAACCATCCGATTTCGAAAAATAATGCACCAGAGTGATCGCCTCGTTGATACCTTCAATTTGATATATGACAAGACCATATTCGGTCAAAAATTAAATTTGACCCCAATTTGACCCCACGGGCCACGCCCATTTTTGACCCCGGGGTCACCATTTTAACAACTTTGAAAGAGCATTGTACATCGATCATTCCTACCAAGTTTTGTCGAAATCTAGCTAGCGGTTCATGACAAGAAGATCTTTTAAGAATTTATGCTATTTTTAGACGGCGGCCATCTTGGATTAGCGATGACCTCCATTTTAACAAATCTGAAAATGCTTCACACATGGACCATAACTTTTAAGTTTGGCTACCATGGGCCAAGCGGTTCATGTTTGGAAGAATTTTGAAATCTCTAATAAAAGAACGACCTTTTGACCTTTCGGCGGCCATCTTGGATGACCTAACCATCCGATTTCGACAAATAATGCACCAGAGTGATCGCCTTGTTGATACCTTCAATTCGATATATGACTAGACCATATTCGGTCAAAAATAAAATTTGACCCCAATTTGACCCCACGGGCCACGCCCATTTTTGACCCCGGGGTCACCATTTTAACAACTTTGAAAGAGCATTGTACATTGATCAGTCCTACCAAGTTTTGTCGAAATCCGGTCGGCGGTTCTTGAGAAGAAGATTTTTGAAGAATTTGTGCTATTTTTAGACGGCAATAACGTATATTGAACAATATTCAATGACAAATAACGCACAATACACAGCAGAAATTCAAAATTAGAACGAAATTATGGGAGATACAAAATATACCTGCACCTTGATAGCGTCCTAAAAATAATAGGAGGTGTTTAAATAGCGGACTAGCCAACTGGCTGTGTGTAGAGCGGAATGGTCTATGGTTTGTTAATTGAGTGATTAGAGTAGGCAGATTTTTATTATTAGGACGATTTCATAGCAACCTAATAGTTTGCAACCATTCAGGTTAGCATGAAGACATAAAAATGACAGTGTTTCCACAACGAAGTGAAGGTCAAAAATGTTAAGGTCATGTTAATGGCCGCAGAGTGTATTCCAAATGCTTACATGTATCAAGTGGAAAAATATTGAAGCAATCCGTCAAGTAACATTATTGTTATACAATGATGAAGAATGATATGGTGCTTCAATTTGAGCGGCCCATCAACACAAAAGAGTATTATTTAGGGCCAAGCAAATGATGATGAAGAAACTTGAACAAACATTTGGACGAAAAAAAATGTGAAGGTACAAACGGTCAAGGTCATGTTAATGGGGGCACGAGTGTGCTCACATATATCAAGTGTCCAAATATTGAAGTTGAAGCAATCTGTTAAGTAATATTAAAGTTATACCATGATGAAGAAGCTTGTACAAACTATTTGACGCAACAGAAAAATGGCTAGGTGTTTCCACAAAAATGTGAAGACAAAAAAAGGTCATGTTAATGGCGGTATGAGTGTGTTCCAAATGCTCACATGCATCAAGTGTCCAAATATTGAAGCAATCCGTCCAGTATTATTCAAGTTATACCATGATGACGAAGCTTGTCGTCTGCTGTTGTTTTATATTTTGTCTTTTTTTCTCAATAAAAACATGATTTGACAGCAGTTGAGAATCATTTCCATTTGAAATGATTCTAAAGTGGTATCAAAAGCATTATTTTGTGGAAAATAAATAGCAGACGACAAATTAATTTAGCACCGCAAGGGTTAATGAACGCGATGTGACTATGGTCCTATATATATATATATATATATATATATATATATGCGACTATGGTCCAATATATATATATATATATTATATATATATATATACATATAGTCGAGCACCAGTACCTCAAACGTCAGTATCTCGATGGTATCCCCTATCTCGATGATTCGCTAAAGTCCAGAATGATATCCTTATTTGTTTAATGTAAATTTCCTTGGCTATCTCGAACATGCCCTATCTCGAATATGTTCTCTATCTCGACTGTTCATTCTGTCCCCTTCGTATAAAAATACGTTAAATATCACTTCGCTATCTCGGTCACATAAACACTTTGGTAAATCACCTAAGCGCCTGGCTGCCAAGATCAATTTGGTTAACACTAATTTTCAAAACGTATTATCAAAGAAACACAATAAATTCACACCTGCCTCGGGTTGTTTGCTTAATTGGTCCACCTGGATTTGTTTTGAGTGTTTGATACGATTCATTAAGCATATCAAGCTGGTCATTTAAGCAATTCACTGAGAGTTGTGACGCCACCTGTAATGTTGGGTAGTTTACTTCCTTTGGTCATTAGTTAATTGGTGATTAAAATTTGTCAGTAAATTAATTAATACTTTTTTTCTGGAATTAAATTGAGCGTGTATTAATTATTCAATCTGATAGTGATTAATAATAAAAGCAACATGTTTTGTTTCATTATTTTGGTAATGGGTAACATTTGATATTTTTTTGCGAAAATATTTGACCATGTCACTTCCTCGATATCGCGAACCTAGTCCTATCTCGACTAAAATACGATCTCCCTTCGACTTCGAGATACTGGTACTCAACTGTATATATATATACACACACACAGTCGAACCTGTGCTAAAGACCACCTCCGAATAGCAATCACCTGGCCACTTTTGTTGTCCCAATGGCACAATTACTATATAAATGACCCTAAAATAAAGACAACCTGTGAACAAAGGCCAGATGTTTTACTTCCCATGGCTGGCCTTTGTTCACAGGTTTGACTGTACTTCATATATTTGGCTTTTGGCGGTATTATGAGTGCAGCGAAATTTCGGACGGACAGACAAACATTAATATGGGTTTAACATCCCAGCAATAGCCAGAGCTACAGATAAGGAGCGTATTAGCGTATTCTACGCACTTGTTTTAGCTGAATACGCATTGATTATCAACAGTGGGAGTACAAAGTACTCACAGCAATGTGAAAAATGCATTGATTTTCAAAATGAGTCGTGGAAATGCTGTAATAAAGTTGAAAATGTACTTAGTTAAGCTGCAAAAAGCAAAGACTGTTTTGATTGAACCCTTGGACACGTATTTCCATCCTACTGATCTTTCGGAAACTATATATCTCAGCTGTTCAGAGCTCCAGATAAGCTTTATGTCTAAAGAGTATTAGACCCTCTGATTTTAAATTAAATGCGTATTTTATTTTTACAAATGTTTTATTTATTTTCTTCATTATTAAATAGGGAACAAATGATCAAAACAAATTTAGACATTCACTTATTTGAGTTTATTATTAGTTAAACACTTATTTCAGTGCATTATTACTTATTCACTTATTTATACTGTAATACAGTTGAAAATGTACTTAGTTCAGCTGCAAAAAGCAAACAGTCTTTGTTTTTTGCAGCTTAACTAAGTACATTTTCAACTTTATTACATCATTTCCACTACTCATTTTGAAAATCAATGCATATTTCACATTGCTGTGAGTACTTTGTACTCCCACTGTTGATAATCAATGCGTATTCAGCTAAATCAAGTGCGTAGAATACGCTAATACGCTCCTTCATAATTTGTCTGCAAGTTCATAAAAAGTAATTTGAGTAATTATTCTCAAAATATGTACAGTCCATGGGGGTTAACGGATAAAAAATATAATAAAATAACTCTGAAGGCGACTAACAATAGTTCGAAATTAAGCGCCTAACTAAAGTTTAAACTAAGGTTTTCATGCATGATAACCCACATTATAATATAATTCACTAGCTGACATACTTGCAATAACCAGAGCTCCAGTTAAGCTGCGTAATTTGACCAACTTGGGGAGTTAAAGTTTGTTATTTCTTCATCAAAACCCAACTTGCCATTTTTGATGGAGAAATAAAAAACTTTACCTCCAAATTACGCACCTTAACTGGAGTTCTGAATAACTAAAAAGGCAATGGCACAATCTAGATACCTTTCAATGACTTTATATACTTTTTACTGATTTTCTGCCCATAAAGCGCAAGTATTTACCTGAGAAAGGCAAACAATGACGGCGTTGTTCCGTCCAATTAACCACAAATACACCTATCCAGTACAACACACACAATAATCTGAGCCCAAACCAGCAAGTCCCATATGTGGCTGTGAGTGGAGAAATAGGGATTATCGGATTTCTGACCACTGTAGTTCCTGATCAAATAGATCACTGCTGTAGCTTATACCGATCTACGAACATTTTTGGGAATATTCCCAACAATTTTATAAAATGACTGCAGCTTTCATGTAGATTAATTGAAACATTACTTTTGGAAATACATAAAATGTCACGTCCGAACAACAGATAAGGTCATATAGGGGACAGGACCCCGGTTTAAAGTCTCATCCAAACAGACCAGAGGGATGGAAGTACTATGAAAGCATTTTTCATGCACTAGGGTAGGCGTTGAACTCACAACCTGCAATATTAAAGTCCTGTATTTCACCAATGAGCCACAGCCCATCCCGCTCCAGGTAACGAGTGCGGACTGCACATTATTTTCTCAATTGTTCAATAGTTTCATTATTTTTCCCCAGATTTAAATGTCACTGATTGATTGGGGTTTATGTCTGTTCAACAGCAAGGTCATATTACAGGAATGAATGGCGTTTTTGAGGAATTTATCGGGGTATAAACTTGGAAAAGTCGCGGGAATACTGGACGAAGGCCGGAAGGCCTCGTCCAGTATTCCCGCGACTTTTCCAAGTTTATATCCCCGATAAATTCCACAAAAAAGGCCATTCATTCCTTATAATTCCAGCATTTGAAATAAATTCATCAAGAAAATGTGTTTATTTTCCGTGTTCTTAAGAATTATTTTAACCGCGCCTCACGGATACGGAAAGTAGTTTGGCGTGGGAGTTTACTGGGATATAAATTTTGGACAGAGACTTGCTACGGGCCAATCAAATGTTAGGGAATTGTGTAAATATTCTTGTGCTGGAATTATTCAGATGAGAATGCACCTGTATGCGTGGGGAGAACACTGAACATACATAATTAAAATTACCATGAAACACAAATAGCACTGAAAGACAGTGTCCTGTAGCAGATTTCATCAAAATTGATAAGCATACTTATCTATAGTCTGTTTCACGAAAGCTGCCAAAATTTTACGGCCATATAAACAATTCAAAAACCATATTTCTTTTCGATAGTATTAAATTAAAGGACAATTTAAGAATGAGCCTTCTTTTTATTTCGTGAAATTTGGTCAAATATTGATTTTATTGCGAAAACAAAATTTCCCCATGTTAAATCCCCATCCGTGAAGATGTCTATGGGGAATTAACATGGGGAAATATTTTAGAATTTCAGAAATACTGGACCGATTTTTAAAATTTAACTTTTGTTTTTTCTTAGAGATCATTTCCAAGCTATCTAGCTAGGTTTCGGAGTCAATTTCCATTTTTTTTTGTTTTTTGACTCCTCCCACAACTCCTCTACCTTTTTCCCCCATGTTAAATTCCCATAGACAAATCAATTTTTCGTAATAAAATCAATATTTGACCAAATTTCACGAAATAAAAAGGCTCATTCTTAAATTTTCCTTTAATTTAATACTATCGAAAAAAATATTGTTTTTTAATTGTTTACATGGCCGTAAAATTTGGGCAGCTTTCGTGAAACAGACTATAGCTAAGTTGGCCTATACTTTGAGGGAGTAATCACATATTTTTCCCAGTAATGCATTATTTCATACAGAACTAACGACTGCATATATTTCATGATTAAAAGTATGCAGAATTATTATGCTGAATGTATTACATTATCACAGCCAAAATGGCTGTGATAATGTAATAAATTCAGTATAATAAATATTAATAAATTTATCATTAAATTGAAAATTTCTCCCTCAAAGTGTACTTAGCAAGATAAGCATACTTTGCAATTTTGGTGAAATAGGCTACGGATCTGGTGCCAGACACGTTGGAAGAGTGGGTTCTTGGTTACTGGAGTTTTGTTTCATATCGTATTAATGCGGAAAGTTTGTTGTATAGAATTAAAACGAGCATGATAAACAAGCGTATGACGTTTCAAGTAAATCTAACTTATGCCTGCAGAGACCTAGTCTGTTTCGCGAAAGCTGCCCAAATTTTGCGGCCATATAAACAATTCAAAAACAATATTTTTTTCCGATAGTATTAAATTAAAGGAAAATTTAAGAATGAGCCTTCTTTTTGTTTCGTGAAATTTGGTCAAATATTGATTTTATTGCGAAAAAAAATTTTCCCCAAATTTAACTTTTGTTTTCTTAGATCATTTCCAATTAAGCTACCTAGCCAGGTTTCGGAGTCAATTTCCAAAATATTTCGTTTTTTGACTCCTCCCACCCACACTCCTTTACCTCTTTTTCCCCCATGTTAAATTCCCATAGAGAAATCATTTTTTCTTAATAAAATCAATATTTGACCAAATTTCACGAAATAAAAAGAAGGCTCATTCTTAAATTCTGATAAAATTTAACATTATCAAAACAAATATTGTTTTTGCATTGTCTATATAGCCGTAAAATTTGGGCAGCTTTCGCGAAACAGACAGTAAGGTACTTAAAACTATAATGCAAATGTTACAACTACTTATGCTGATTTCTACTTAATTTTACTTGGCCTTGGACATATAATGAAAATATGGATGATGATAAACAAGTATATGAAGCTTCATGTCAATCTGACTGATGGTTACAAAGAGAAATGTAATTTTTTAACGCAAATATTTGGATGGCCGCACAGAATATTTTAATGGGTATTTAAGCAAATAAGCAGCTTATCTGGAGCCCTGTATATCGCAAATGGACACTTTCCTCTACATGTACATTCAACCTACCTACAACAGCCACCTCTCTATGTCATATATATATATATATATATATATATGTACATATTAGAAGTTAAACCGAGACGTATTTATCACAAATCTATTATATTTAAAATGAGAAAAAATACTGGAAACTATTTTAAAATTGATATAAAGTGGAATTTCTCTAAACCTGGGAGGTTCCACAGTGAAGCATGCATATGACTATTCCAAGACAAGCATGGGTGTTTTGTGATCATGAACAGACATTGACATCCTAAGTAAATGGCAACGAAACCATGGTGGGTGGAGTAATACGATCCGGGTGCGTCTTCCACCTGTGCTACTATATACCAGTAGCCGATTTCATCAAAATTGCAAAGTATACTTTTCTAGCAAAGTATACTTTGAGGGAGTAATCATTTATTTTTCCTGAAATGCATTATTTCAAATAGAACTAACAAATGCATGTATTTCATGATTAAAAGTATGCAGAATTATTATACTGAATTTATTACATTATCACAGCCATAATGGCTGTGATAATGTAATAAATTCCGTATAACAAAAATTAATAAATTTATCCTAAAATTGAGTGAGTGAGTGAATAGGGTTTAACGTTCGCTTTTCTGACATAGAGGTACAAGCCTCAGGGAGTCTACACGCAGACGGGTCAACGGGGTCGTGTCCCGTATCCACCTGTCCGAGGGGGGTAAATCCCAACTTAAGAACTGAATATTTACAATCAAAATATATATTCAGTCCTGAAATAAGAACAACCTGATCTGGTGCCAGGCCCTCGCCACACCAGCATCATTTATCCCATCCCCTAAAAGTAATAGGATTAGCGCTAATCTTACTTTTATATATGGGGCATAGCCTGACTCAACTCTCACATACAAGAAAGCCAAAAATGTACATGAGGGCCAAATCCGGTATAGTGGGTTCCGGAAAGTATGAACACAATCGTTAAGCCAGTTTAGTCGCCTTTTACGACAAGCAATGGCTACTGCAGCACTATTCTCAGGATCAGTTGATCCCGCCCCGGTGCCTGCACGGGGCTCATCCTAAAATTGAACATTTCTCCCTCAAAGTATACTTTGCTACTAAAGTATACTTTGCAATGTTGGTGAAATAGGCTACTGATGCCTGTGCTTCTATATACCTGGATAAAGCAAATGTGAGGTTTTATTGTTCACATGAGAGGGTGAAAGCACATAAAGTTCATTCATTCTTGTGAATGTGTCTTTTCTTGTGTCACGAACCATACAATTTCCACTACGATAGCTTGGTGCATAATGGTAAATTATGCAGCGGAAACTCAAACAAGGTAGTTAGTTTAAAAGTAGGACATGTCAAACCAAATTCCAATTTGAACTTTATTCTTACTCTTAAAGGGGCATATCAGGATTTTTTTGAAAAATACTATGAAAAAATAAGTAGAAAATGTGTTCATAGAACATGGATGCCACGCATAAATTTCATATTAAATCAACACGAATGTCAATATGTTGAAGCCATCATGACCACCTAGCGTATTATGCTTTTTATTACACCGTGTCATTACTGTGAAAATCTATTTTATGCAATAATATTATTTAGGAGTAACCTGAAAAAATATTACCGGTAGTACATGTATTATAAACGTATTACAACTAATAATTATGAAAAAAAATACCATTGTAGAAGGTTTAGAAAAAAAATCCCCATCTTAACCCATTTCATGCTGAGGATACGCCATTTTGTTTGTGGAAAATCCTAAATATTTTCTTTATATGAGCTCAGAAATATATGTCATGATCATCATTTGAACCGTCTCGTCGAGACGGTTCAAATGAGTGGTCACAACATATACTTTCATTGAGAAATAACAAAAATAAAAATAAAATATTTAAAACATTTCATACCCATAAAGGTGTATTCCGAATGTAATGGGTTAAACGTACATGCACACTCAGTAGGCACAACATGTTCTTTATAGTTATTAAATAAGTGTATAATTGTGTCACTATTCTACGGAGCCAAGCAGTGGACGTAGAATTGTTTTTTTTATTAATTCGTTACCACGAAATAACAATTTGTTCCCTCAATTTAACAATTAGTTCCCACAAATTAACAATTTGTTCCCACGATATAACAATTGTTATTTCGATGGAACATAATTGTTATATCGTGGGAAACATATTGCTAATTGTTAATTCGTGGGAACTAAATTGAGGGAACAAATTGTTATTCGTGGGGATGGATTGTCAATTTGAGGGTACGGTACAATTTGTTATTTCGTGGGAACGAATTGTTAATTTGAGGGAGCGAATTGTTATATCGTGGGAATTGTTAAATTGAGGGAACAAATTGTTATTTCGTGGGAACAAATTAATAAAATATATTCCATGTCCCCCTGCGGGGCTCCGTACTATTCCACCAGTTCTAATAATTACGGGTACCCCGATATACAGATATAGTCATTTAGTAATGTTTATTTTACTGATAGTGACGCATGGTGGTATCAGGCTATTTTCATATGCAAATGAGGCATGATATTTTTTTAATTCAATTTTACTATTTAAATGCGTCACCTGAAAAAAATAAATATATTTTTTCAACAGATTATAAAGTATGATCATTGCACATCAAAAAATAAATAGGGAGAATAAATAGTAATGCCCGTTAACATTTTAAGGAAACACGGTAATCGCCCGATATCAGTGTGAAAATTTACATTACGCAAACATTGTATTAGCGAGCATACCTCACTATAGGTAATGCGGTCAAATAGGTCACGATGCAGTGACTATTTTCGATCAATAACTTATGTTGTAAGCGATTGTAATGTGTATTTTCAATATTTATATTATTAAAATGTATCATATCGATACCCCTTTAAGTAATATTTGTATATTTTAAATGTATTGATGTTCTCATGAAGCGCATGAATATAAGTATTAATTAATCCAGCTTATATTGAGGCAAATCACACAGCCTTAAAACATAGTGCTGGAGTATAAACCATAGTATCGTATATTATTCATAAGTATATCACTATTAAACATTAATTACAATATGTATGCATACAGTGCGACCCCGTTAGTACACGCTTCACTATAACACGATTTCGGTTAGTACACGGTTGTGCCATGGCTCCCGAATTTTTTTCCTATTTGTATATCAAAATCGTGTTAAATTCGTTACACGACTATTGTCAGAAATCGTGTTAAATTTACGATTCTTTCCCAAATTAGACCCAAAATGGACGATTTTTTTTTTTTTATGGATGCATAGCCTCCTTTTATCTCACCGATGTGAATGTGCAGCTGATCACGTTTGCACATTTCGTAAATTAATCCGAGCAAACTGGGAATAAGATCAGTAAGACCAGTAACAAAGCAGTGCTAATTGTTATGTGCTCGATTTCATTTTTCCGGCATGCGTTCGTGCTCACCATTGGTGGAATATTAATTAGGTGTAAAGGCTGACCAATCGGAGATCGCGTATCAGTCGCGCAGAATTAACTCGACCCAGATTAACTAAAGTGTTACAGCACTGCCCACGCCCCCGGCGCATGTACACAAATGTGTACCTGACAACTGGCCTTGTTTCGCTATGTCATAATTGAGCCAGTGCACGAGATAATCAACTTTATTATATAACTGAGATTTTCACCGAGAATGATTTGACTTTTTTCTGCAAATATATCGGAAAGTTGATAACATTTTCAGAGCAAATGCGTAATAATTACTAATTTAATATTCGTCAAAATTCAATATCGTTTACAGAAAATGTACACTATTATCAGATTCATCTTCGTTGAAAATCTCACGTGATAAGCCTGATTACCTCATGAACTGGCGCAATATTATAACACGTCGGGCAAAACAACGTCTATACAGGTCTGTACTCAAACCCACAGGTGGAATAGTCGGACGTGTGACACAAAGAAAAGAAAATTACAAAAATATCCATTACCCCACCCACTTGATCTCGTTCTATTATTAACGTCATGTACAATACGATACCAGGTGGGTGGGATAATGGGATTTTTTTAATAGGCATTTATTTTGGTGTGATAGGTCCCGAGTCTTCCACCTGTGTGCTCACCATATGAACACAGATTGCAACGCACGAGCTTGTCCGTGATGTTGCAGCTGATGGAACAGGATATCGGTCATTGGGTCATTGCGTCATCATTACTACACTTTTTTCTACACGCATTTACAATAATGGATTGCACGGACCTGCGTAGATCTACATTCTACATGAAATTGATGAATAAATGAAACATGACGTTAACAATTCTTGGATTCAATATATTTATTACATGCGAAGATAACAGTGAAAACTTATGGCATATTATAGGCATTGGCGACGTCGTTCATTCGCAGTCACAGTGTACAGTGTACATGTATTTTTTGTTGACATTATGATGCGTCTTGGGCGAGAACGGATATAGCACGGTTCGGATAAGCAACACGGAAGGTTGTATGTCGCCGGACTTCCGTGTACTAACGGGGTCGCACTGTATTATTAAAACAGTTGATGCTACCGCTGTTTCGCTATATGTGATATGTATAACAAAACATTTTTTTTATTCGTCCGCGTACGGATTTCTGTCACACAAAGCGCCATTTTAAGTTCATATTTTGACCTGTGCATATGAACAGGACTAAGTTTAAACAATGCTCGATTCCGTCCTGTTCAAATTTCTCTGCAGAATGTTCAGACTAACTACATAAATAATGCTGCTAAATAAGTGTTAACGGCTGGAACATGGTCATCACTAAAAGGAAGAAACCACAGTCGTATTATTTAAAAATAAGATTTACCCGAGACCTCATGGGGGCCGCCATTAATCCAGTGTAAACAATAGACCGTGTGATCCCATTCCCTGAGTAGCCGCTGCTTAGTGAAACGGTATGCTAATCATGATATTATTTTCCCCAATAATTGGAAACGGTTTGAATTTCTCGGTAAAAACTACGAAAGTCATACAAAATAACGATGTATATTTAACATTGGATACGCGTAAACGGTATTACTCTCTCATCGGATCGTCAGTTGTCGTCGATAGCGATTTAACGTACTGATCTGGTCTTAATTTATTGTCAACTTTCAAGCCATTTACAGAATATATGGCTAATTTTGGAAATAAATAATATCTGTCAACTTGCGGACGTAATTTAAGGAAATCGATTATATTTTAAGGCTACATCTGTGACTAATTACGAATTTATGTATGGTCTTTGGCTACACCCGACACATTACACAGATCTAGTTGTAAATACACGTCGCTTTGTGTGGGGAAAAAAATCGATAATGCGTAGCTGTGTGTGACGAGGTGTTGATCTGATGACACCACACAGCTGTGACCCTTAGGCAATGTTTTGAAATTGACAGTGTCGTTTTGATGTGTGCAGCAACACCTCACTGTCGGAGACAACATGACAATTAACGATATACTCTCGATTATACACAGATCTATTAGACGGCTGGTTATTTAAAATAAAGAGTAGTTCAGTACACCTTCGCCGATATTGTTTTTAGAAAATCAGTAATATTTTCCGTAAATGGTGTTGAAAGTTGAAAAAAATTCTATCACCGTATTTAGTTGTGCCGATATTGTTTAAAAAAATCAGTAATTTTTTTCTGTAAATGGTGTTGAAAATTGCCAAAATATATAGCCGCATTTCTCCGATATTCGTTTAGAAAATCACCAATATTTTCTGTAAATGTTGTTGACACAAAATGCAGCGTTCACGCGGAATTCAAATAAAATACAAAATAATAATTTAATAAATAGTCTTTTCAAATGTGCGTTTGAAGCGTTCTTTGTTTACTTTCTACTTCATGGAGAGTGACCAAAGAAGTTTGCTAATACACACTTTATTAGATATATATAAGTTTATGGAAATATGTTTCTATTACGCACATTTGTACTGTGTAGCGTGGTGTAGCGATATAGTGCAACCTGGTGCCTATACAGTGGACAACGTGCAGCTACCACTGACCGAGTCAATTGTCGATTTCTAGCTTAAATTTACTTTATCATATCAGGTTATCTGCATAGCAAATTTATGTCATAATTACTGGACTATGTTATTTTTATAACGTTGACACTCATTTCAGTTAAAAAATATAGAAAATATTTCACACTAAAGTGCAAATCAGATATACTTAAATCACGTGCATGCAGTGGTTTGGGTGGTTACTGGAGACTGACATCATTTTCCAATAGCCAACCAATTATCACTGTGTGTCACATGATTCAATATTTTCAAAAATTGTGACTAATTATTATACAGGGATTTCCCAAACTCGTGTTTTCTGAGTCCCTGATGCGCAAAATTGAGCAAGGATGTGCATTGCCAACTAGTACGGAATCCCCGGGACCAGCAAAATCTCAGCTCAATTTTGCCTCTTTCTGTATTTTTCTTCAATGCATAATAAATATCAAGTTTGAAACGGAAATAATTCATCGGTTCCACATTAATCGACGACGTGTCGCATATTAAGCCTTACTCATCTGAGTGCTTGCTTATTCCACAGTAGATCGATACACAAAGTGTTAACACTATTTAGATCACGAAGGTAGTCAGTTTGGGTTCTGCTCAACAGAAAACATGTCTCTATATGACCTTAGCTGTTGGTGGGACGTTAAAGGTACATGCCCACGCAGTAGGCACAAAATGTTCTTTATAGGAATTAAATAAGTATACAGTCAGAATTCGTTACAACGGCATAGTTCGTCAGAGATGAATATGCCGTTATAACGAATATGCCGGTATAAAGAATCGGCGATTTTCTCCTCGCTATCAGACTGTCGTGATAATTCCGGTAATTGGAACATGTCGGTAATTGGTAACCACGCATTGTATCGACGCTATTTGCTGTCATTTTACATTAGCATCATCGGCGAGATATATACTTATTTGTCACCACATTGATAAAGCAATGCATATATACGAATTTATATCAAGGAAACAAACAAAATTCAAAGCTAATCCGGTATTTGACAAAGTCTAGGTTGCAGGCGAACCTGTTGTTAATTGTAGAGCGCGTGGTGAATACCGGATTATCTGTGAAATTGTTTCTTTATTGTTAGCAATTCGCAAACATGTGCATTTATAAAAGAAACACATATTTGAATAAACAGTTTGTTTTAATTTACGTGCTAAAATTTATAAAATTGCAAAGCAAAAACATGTAGAGTGGTTTCCCTTTAAATATTTACATGACGATTCGTCCCTATCTGAACTTGCCCCAGAGGCAATGCTACACGATAATTATTTAAATTGTTCACGATTATGATATTTTTTTATTTACAATCTATCGGTCCTTGCTGGATTTAATCACTTGTAAATTTAGTTGCTAACTGTTCATTTCTTAATTGATGTTTCAAAATAGTACATCACAGCAGGTGACAAGGTTCCGACACGTTAATTGCCACGATTTATGACAGCAGGTCGGGGTTAATCAGCTGTGAAATTGTTTAGATATGGTCAGTGACTGGTTCCCGAATATCGGTTTCCGGCACGTAATGCCGGATAACAGAGCTGGTACCAGCGACGCCGGGTACCAGCGATGCCGTTATCATGGTTATGACGCACATTATATGATCAGTGACTGGTTCCCGAATATCGGTTTCCGTAATGCCGGATAACAGAGCTGGGTCACAGCGCTGGTACCAGCGACGCCGGGTACCGGCGCCGTTATAACGCACATTAAATAAGACTTAAACTGTGTATTCGTTTGCGGGAATTCCCTGCCGGTGCCGGAAGCCGAATTTGCCGGTATATCGAGCAGATTAAAGAGCATGCCGATTGGTTTGGCGGCTTATTGTGCCGGGAGGCGAATATGCCGCTATAACGTGTGCCGCTATAACGAATTCTGACTGTATAATTATGTCACTATTCCACCAGTTCTAAAAATTATGAGTGTCCGCTATACACATATAATCATTTATTAATTATCAATTTACTGTTAGCGACGCGCGGCGGTAACAGTCTATTTTGATAATGTGTGGGGACGACGACTTTGACATCATGGCTTGCGGTGCGCATGCGCAGTATACTACGCGCGCCAGTAGGCTTCCCAATATGTAAACAAGAATATCAACATGTCGAAACTTCCAGGACGGAAATTGTATCAAACGGCGTCGGCCAAAAAAAAAGGCGAAATGGCTGAGGGACAGACAGTACAGAGAGAGAGTGGTTAATATTGGCGACCAGATCACCAAATGGAAAGAGTTACGTGGAGATTTGGATTTGGACTCAGAGATTTTTCTTCTCAACTTCCGATATTTCACTGCGCATGTAAAAGATGTGATATGATTGACCGTGTCACGTGACGCGTATTGGTAAAAATAGAACGAGGTCGGAAAATACCCTTTCTGGTCACGCCATATAAAATGCGATTTAACACCAATTAACACGCGTCGTAATTAAAAATAAGTTGTTAGTGAGTAGACAAATGGCTCATATAAGGCATGACAGAAAATGAAAAGTAGTAGTACAGTGTAACCTGCTGCGTGGGCATGTACCTTTAAACATCAACAGAAAAGGCAAAAACACGTTTGTAAAATTTGGGACCACCATCACAGAAATGTTGGGGGTCCTGGGACTCTCATTTAAACAAGAGGCCCAAATGGGCCTGTATCGCTCACCTAAAAGCCTCCATAGTGGTCATCTTGATTTCACAAAGACTCTTCACTTACAACTTCAAATGTTCCACAGAATTTGTTGGTACCTTCTGATCTAACATATATTGCGAATGTGCATGTGATTTACTGCTATACCTTCGATTTGATATATAAAATGACCATATTCGGTCAAAAATAAAATTTGACCCCTATTTGACCCCTCGGGCCATGACCATTTTTGACCCAGAGGCCACCATATGAACAAATCTGAATCAGCGTTAACTATCCATCATTCATACAAAGTTTCGTCGAAATCGGCCTGGCGGTTTGTGAGAAGATGTTTTGACAATTTGACCTACTTTTCAACGGCGGACATCTTGGATTTGGTGATGACCTCCGTTTTAACAAAAATGGACAGGCTTCACCCACAGACCATTACAGTTAAGTTTGGCCAATATCGGCCAAGCAGTTCACAAGAAGAATACGTTTGAAATCTTTAGTAAAATAACAACTTTTTTATTTCCGTTTCGGTGGCCATCTTGGATGACAAAATCATCTGATTTAGACAAAAAATGCTCCAGAGTGATAGACTAGTCGATACCTTCGATTTGATATATTATATAACCATATTCGGGCAAAAATATAATTTGACCCCTAGTTGACCCCTCGGGCCACGCCCATTTTTGACCCAGGGGCCACCATATGAACAAATCTGAAACAGCGTTAACTATCAATCATTCACACCAAGTTTCATCGAAATCGGCCTGGAGGTTTGTGAGAAGATTTTTTGACAATTTGACCTACTTTTCAACGGCGGACATCTTGGATTTGGTGATGACCTCCATTTTAACAAAAATGGACAGGCTTCACCCACAGACCATTACAGTAAGTTTGGCCAATATCGGCCAAGCAGTTCACAAGAAGAATACGTTTGAAATCTTTAGTAAAAGAACAACTTTTTTACCTTTCGGTGGCCATCTTGGATGACAAAATCATCTGATTTAGACAAAAAATGGTCCAGAGTGATCAACTAGTCGATACCTTCGATTTGATATATTATATGACCATATTCGGGCAAAAATATAATTTGACCCCTAGTTGACCCCTCGGGCCACGCCCATTTTTGACCCAGGGGCCACCATATGAACAAATCTGAAACAGCGCTAACTATCAATCATTCATCCTCGGTATCGTCGAAATCGGCCTGGCGGTTCGTGAGAAGAAGATTTTTTAAGAATTTGACCTACTTCTCAACGGCGGCATCTTGGATTTGGTGATGACCTCCATTTTAACAAAAATGAACAGGCTTCAACCACAGACCATTACAGTTAAGTTTGGCCAATATCGGCCAAGCAGTTTACAAGAAGAAGACGTTTGAAATCTTTAGTAAAAGAATGACCATTTGAACTATCGATGGCCATCTTGGATGACGTAATCATAAGATTTAGACAAAAAATGTTCCAGAGTGATTGTCTCGTCGATACCTTCGATTTGATATATTACATGACTATATTCGGTTAAAAATAAAATTTGACCCCTATTTGACCCCTCGGGCGACGCCCATTTTTGACCCACGGGCCACCATATGAACAAATCTGAAACAGCGCTAACTATCGATCATTCATACCAAGTATCGTCGAAATCGGCCTGGCGGCGCGTGAGAAGAAGATTTTTTAAGAATTTGACCTACTTTTCCATGGCGGCCATCTTGGATTGTCGATGACCTCCATTTTAACAAATCTGAAATGGCATCACCCATATATCATCCCTGTGAAGTTTGACCAATATTGGCTCAGCAGTTCGGGAGAAGAAGATGATTGAAAATGTTCACGGACGGACGACGGACACTTTGCCATAACAATAGCTCACATGAGCTTTGCTCAGGTGAGCTAAAAATCCTAGTGAAAACCCAGGGCTAATACAGTCTTCGAATTTAGCCGCTGGTCCGATGTCCGAGGCCAGAAAAAACATGGGGGGGGGGTAGGCACTAATCGTATCAGCTCCTTCGGGCCGACAATTACGTCTGGACCGATTGGCATTCTGAAATTTTAGAAGCCCTGGTAGGTATTGAGTCAAGAGTGACCGTGATGAGAGCGATCATGACCAAGACAGAGATGATGACGAGATGGAGATGTCGGAAGATCTAGTTCATAAAACATTGATATCTTGAGACCAATCCAGAGATGATGGAGATGTCGGAAGATCTAGTTTATAAAACATTGATATCTTGAGACCAATCATTAAAACAACATTATATTGACTTGTTTTTATTATACCCACTTTTTTTGTAAAAAAAAACGGGTATATTGTTTTCGTCACGGGTGTCCGTCCGTCCGTCCGTACGTCCGTCACGTTTCTTGTAACTCGAAAAACTTTTTCACCTTCATACCTACGCGCCTGATATTTGGTATGTAGCTTCGTTATCATGTGCAGATGCGCAAAGTGAATTTGGATTTTTGATCCGACCCTCCATCATGGATTATCTCCCCTTTCGGACTCAGAATTTCCCATTTTTTCCTCGTAACTCGAAAAACTTTTTCACCTTCATACCTACGCGCCTGATATTTGGTATGTAGCTTCGTTATCATGTGCAGATGCGCAAAGTGAATTTGGATTTTTGATCCGACCCTCCATCATGGATTATCTCCCCCTTTCGGACTCAGAATTTCCCATTTTTTCCTCGTAACTCGAAAAACTTTTTCACCTTCATACCTACGCGCCTGATATTTGGTATGTAGCTTCGTTATCATGTGCAGATGCGCAAAGTGAATTTGGATTTTTGATCCGACCCTCCATCATGGATTATCTCCCCCTTTCGGACTCAGAATTTCCCATTTTTTCCTCGTAACTCGAAAAACTTTTTCACCTTCATACCTACGCGCCTGATATTTGGTATGTAGCTTCGTTATCATGTGCAGATGCGCAAAGTGAATTTGGATTTTTGATCCGACCCTCCATCATGGATTATCTCCCCTTTCGGACTCAGAATTTCCATTTTTTCCTCGTAACTCGAAAAACTTTTTCACCTTCTATACCTACGCGCCTCATATTTGCTATGTAGCTTCGTTATCATGTGCAGATGCGCAAAGTGAATTCGGATTTTTGATCCGACCCTCCATCATGGATTAACTCCCCCTTTCGGACTCAGAATTTCCCATTTTTTCCTTGTAACTCGAAAAACTTTTTCACCTTCATACCTACGCGCCTCATATTTGCTATGTAGCTTCGTTATCATGTGCAGATGCGCAAAGTGAATTCCCATTTTTGATCCGACCCTCCATCATCGATTACCTCCCCCTTTCCGACTCAGAATTTCCCATTTTTTCCTTGTAACTCGAAAAACTTTTTCACCTTAATACCTACGCGTCTGATATTTGGTTCGTAGCTTCATTTTGATGTGCTCATGCGCAAAGTGAATTCGGATTTTTTATCCGACCCTCCATCATGGATTACCTCCCCCTTTCGGACTTAGCATTTGGGGAAAGTGGGTATATTGCGATGGCGCGCCATCGACTTTTTCTAGTTCTTATTATACAACTACTATACAAGCATATATATATACTTTTATGATATTATATTTATACATAGTACCGCATAATTTTTCGGGCCAGTAAAATTTTGTTCGGGCCAGTAACTTTGGGAAGTTGACTGGCCCGGAGGGCCAGTGGTTTGAAAAGTTTTTCGTGAAGACAGCTAATATGTATTGATAATGAGGAAGCGAATTTAGGTTAGTGAGACACGTTTTTAGTGCAGTTTACACCCAAAATCTTTGAGATTTATGTTAATGTATTAGCAACTGTAAAACCTATGCGGTTTCGACACACTGCAACACATTGTATAGGCGAGTAAAAAATGTCACTTTGTGTGAGATTTTCTTACAATGGTGACGAATACCAGTTTAGTACCTTTCATAATTACATAATCTTCAGACCCGGGTGCATTTGAATTGTTTTTGTACATTGTTTAGAAAGGTGTTTCATGTATATACAAACAATAATTGACAACCCAAGACACGCTAGAATCACATGTGGTCCTAGTTCTGAGTAGTCAGAACATAACTCTTAATTAATTACATTTCATAACACTGCATTACATAAGAGAGTTATGACGGAGATGTACGTTTGAAGCGTTCCAGAACTCCAGATAAGTTTTGTATCCAAAGAGAGTATACATATATATTGTGCTAATACACACTTTATTATTTTAGTGTGCGAAGTGTAAAATGCTATTACGCACAATATTACTGTGTAGCGTGGTGTAGTGATATAGTGCAACCGACGTCATTTCCATTAGCCAACCAAATCAGTGCGTGTCACGTGATTCAATATTTTCAAAGATGGCGGCTAACATTCATTTTTAATCAGGAAGCGAAGGTGTATGATTTTTAAAAAGAGAATTTAGGTTAGTGAGACGCGTTTTTAGTGCAGCTTACACTCAAAATCTTTGAGATTTATTATAGGAATGAATGGCCTTTTTGTGGAATTTATCGGGGTATAAACTTGGAAAAGTCGCGGGAATACATGTACTGGACGAAAGCCCTCGTCCAGTATTCCCGCGACTTTTCCAAGTTTATATCCCCGATAAATTCCACAAAAAGGCCATTCATTCCTTATAATTCCAGCATTTGAAATAAATTCATCAAGAAAATGTGTTTATTTTCCGTTTTCTTAAGAATTATTTTAACTGCGCCTCACGGTTACGGAAAGTAGTTCGGCGTGGGAGTTTACTGGGATATAAATTTTGGACAGAGACTTGCCACGGGCCAATCAAATGTTAGGGAATTGTGTAAATATTTTTGTGCTGGAATTATTAAATGTATTAGCAACTATAAAATCTATGCAAAAAACCCACACCAAGCAGTGGTTTCGACACGCTGTAATGCATTGTATAGACGAGTTCCAGCGGACTACATCGCGTGGCTTTTCGTTACAATATACAGGCCTGTTTGAAGTGGGGTCATTTCGAAGGCCCAAAGGGCCTGAGGTATCTAGGGCGGTCCGGGGACATGCCCGCCGTGAAAATTTGAAATATAGGTGGTCTGAAACGCAATTTCCTGTATTCTCCGCAATGGCTGAGCTTCTAATTGTTGAATCAATGAATATAACAAGACAAAGTTTGTTTTTTTTTGCTAAAAAAATGGACCTCGAGGCTGGGCGGGGGTGTCGTCCAACCGCTCCAACACCCCCTGGCTACGGGCCTGAAGTACTATCATATTTACACCCGGGCACATTTTAAGTGTTTTGACTTTTGTGCATTGTTTAGAAAAGGTGTTTTATGTATATACAAACAATAATTGACCATCCAAGACACGTTAGAATCACCTGTGCCCTAGCTTAGAAAATCTCAGCTCTACGGATCACAGGCACTTTGTGGTATGAACGACAGATGCCTCTTTATATCATACCCGATTTTACTCCAATATAAGGTTTGATCATGTCCAGCCGTGTGCAAACGTTTGCTGTGGCCCTCGGGAACTGTTTGAACCCAAGGCCGCAGGCCGCGGGTTCAAACAGTTCCCGTTGCTGTGGCCCTCGGGAATTGTTTGAACCCAAGGCCGCAGGCCGCGGGTTCAAACAGTTCCCTCGGGCCACAGCAAACGTTTGCACACGGTTGGACATGATCAAACATTATTGTTACATTTCCAACAAAAAACTGATGTAAATTGAGCATTATATTCAGTATTTTCAGTACTTTTATAAATGGTCCCATTCACGTAGAAATTTTTCGGTATTCATATTCCGGGGCCACGTCATGAACGTCATGAAGTAGTGACGTCATGAAGGCACTTCTTCGTAGTGACGTCATGAAGGCACTTCAATTACGCGCGAATAAGCATTGCCTAAGCCATATGCAAACAGCACGCGCTATATGTTTGCACATATGTGCAAACAACGGAAACCATGTAACAATATTATATATCTACAAGGTAGGACACTCGCCATCTTTTCAACCAACGGATGTGGATTAATTACCTTGGACCCGGCTCGCCAATTCAGTAATTGTAACGCGCACGAAGGCCGGGACCACCAGCAGGGTCCCGGCCTTCTCACGCGTTACAATTACTGAATTAGCGAGCCGGACCCAAGGTACACCAATACCACATTTCCGTTGGTTGAAAAGATGGCGAGTGTCCTTCCTTGAAGATATTTAATATCAGAGTAAAAACAATGGGTATGATGTAAAGATCGTTTTGTCGTCCAAAGTGCCTGTGCTACGGATGTGCTACGGATGTGCATATGGGCTCATATACTGTGGAATGAAAAAAACATTCTAATTAAACCTGGGCGAAGTTTTGTTTGTTTATATTGAACAGAGCTATAACAGTTCACAAATCACTCACCAAATGTAGAAGACACGTTTTCTGTATTCGTCAAACAGTAAAAACTCAAGAGGTAGAAAACACAACTTTCACGGGCCTTGAATTTTCCACCATTGCAAGTGAAGAGGTTTCAAGGGAAGTAACTCGTAATATACACGAAGGCCCTTCATGGTCTCACAATAGAGGCAGGCCATGTGGTTTTTATGGACGCGTCCAGTAGCCTATTTCACCAACATTGCAAAGTATACTTATCTAGCTAAGTATTATACTTTGAGGGAGAAATTTTCAATTTAAGGATACATTTATTATTTTTTATTATACTGAATTTATTACATTATCACAGCCGTTTAGGCTGTGATAATGTAATACATTCAGTACAATAATTCTGCATATTTTTAATCATCAACTATATACAGTACAGTGGTTAATTCTATATGAAATAATGCATTTTGGGAAAAATAAATTATTACGCCCTCAAAGTATACTTTGCTAGATAAGTATACTTTGCAATTTTGATGAAATCGGCTACTGGTGCCAATTATGCTATAACATGGTATCTCCTAATTAGGACTTACTACCTCCTAATTAGGACTTATTATCTCCTAATTATGGGTTACTATCTCCTAATTACTATATATCTCCTAATTAGGAGTTAGTATCTCCTAATTAGGAGATAAAACCAAGACGCTTCCGTCGGCCGTCGGGTTTTACCCAAGAAAATGTGTGATATAGTATTATTATGAAAAGTATTTACAAAATTTACGATATTTTCCGTAAATGACGTCGAAAGTTCACAGGAAAGATTAAAAGTGTCCATCATCATGGACGGATTCAGGGGGGGGGGGGGACCCGGCGCGCGACCCCCCCCCCCCCCCCCCCTAAAATTCGCCGAGTAAAGATTTTTTACAAGTTACAAGGCACGTTTCATGCCAAGTGCCATGTATTCCATCCATTTTTCGGTCGTTGTCTTATTGTATCAAAATTTAAACGTTTTCAATCAAATATCATGTCTAAACATACTGTGACAGTGTCAATATTTTTGCTCCAAAATGCGTCAGAACGCAGGAAATGCGATGTAGATTTCAAACAAAATCCGGGGGGTATGCCCCCGGACCCCCCTAGTGCTATCCTGATCTCCACTCGGTCGACTATTTTGCAATACTTGAGCATAGCTCGTTCGATAATATAGTCAAGTATTGTAAAATAGTTACGCCCCCCCCCCCACAACCCCCCCCCAACCCGAAATCTGGATCCGGCCGCTGATCATAGGAACCGGTTTTGGACTGGGTCGAATGTTAATTGATTGGTCCTGAGTGGGACAAGGATATTCCACCAGTGTCAGAATATGTTGTCAGAAACGAGGCTTTGTCGAGTTTCTGACGAAATATGATAATCACGAGGGTGGAATATCCTTGTCCCACCCCAGTGCAAATGATGGATACCTTTTTATTAGGTTTACGCGCAACTGTATTATTATGTTAGCTCATTTGGAGCTACCTAGTATAGCAGTCGTAGAGATGGAATGTCTCACTATATTTCTACATTTAAAACTACCATTATGAGTGTCAAATTTGCACTGGTTCATGAATTGTACCCAATTAGTACATGTATAAGAACAAAGCACACAGTCGGAATTATTTAATTATATATTTACATTAAAGTCAATGTTTTGACCTACTGTCCCAGCAAACAATAGTTAACTGAACTGTCACCAAGAGGTATCGCAGCAGTTTAGTGGAAGGATACCTCGCGGCCATTATGGCGACTTCTGATGCCATATAAAGTTAATTTATTGAATATCATCCGAATTTTGGCGAAAAATAGGCCGGTGTGTGTGTCTTATTTTGTTTATATGAAACGATGTTGTAAATAGTGTTAACAAACAATAATTAACGATTTATCTTCAAATATATTCAAATAAAAAATAATCTGGCATTACTGTTTAGGGGCGGGTGAGGATTATATACAGTAACTTAATGTTATATAGCCTGATGATCTCTGAACAGAGCCGCCGGATACACAGGTTGAAGTAACGAACCAAGGTATATATATGCATACATTACATATACCTAAAAGCATCAATAAGTGAGAAAAAATAAGCTAACATTTTGTTTTACTCTATCTTATATCACATTAATGTGTATATGAGGATCAATAAGTGAGAAAAAATAAGCTAACATTTTGTTTTACTCTATCTTATATCACATTAATGTGTATATGAGGGAGTAACTATTTGTTTAGGTTGTTTTTGTTCAATTATTGATGTGTTTTTTGTGTATATTTAATGTATTTATAAACCATGGTCCGTCCCTTCAACATGTGGCCGGACACATACCACACATGACACACCGATGCTCAGCTGTGCATTGATGTCGTGTATTGAGGGAGCAACTACTGGCACAGAGAGCAGGATAGTACATGTAATGTTGGTTTATTGTCGTCGGTGCGATGGTGTGGGTGTTTGGTCAATCATGTGTTGTTTTTCGTACACGGTGGAACGTTTTAATAGTAAATTGAATCTGTTGGTGTAGCTAGGTGTGAGACATCACCATTGTGGGTGTCTTCATGAATATTTAGTAAATATGTCTATACTATTTAATGCTATAATGGATTCATGGTGAACATCAATTTTAATTGTTAGGTTATATAAGTTAGATCGGAAGATGTGCGAAGCCATGTACACTTCTATGTGTTTTCAAATTTCAAACAACAATGGCGCATCCTTCAGCTCGCGTGAACTGTCTGACATGTGACACACATAATCCCAGTGTTGAGTCTGTCAAAATACAAATGAAAAGTCATGCAGAGCATGATGTTATTAGCCGATCAAATCAGGGTTCAATATATGTCCACATTTTAGTAGTTACGGAATCTCAGGGAAAAGTGAGAGAAGTGTTGATTTCCTCCCCAACCAAATTCTCCCAGTTATATTTAGCTATCATTAATATCTGATCATAGCAATACTTATGGTAGTCAAATGTAAACAATATTATTCCAGTTGAAAGAATTAACCTTTGAATATAGGTGAAGGCGCTTAGCATTACACAAATATGTAGCAAGTCAACCGAAATCTCATAAATACCCGATTTTAGGCGGCCATCTTGAAAATATGATAATTTTACTGAATATTAGTGTAATTTACGTAAATTCTTTAATATATCCATCAGAAATGTTTTACACTTACACCAATTTCCAAGTTAATGACCATGACCTATTGGCTCAAATATTGGCAATTTTCGACTTCCGTCAAGCATAAAAGTTCAATCACCTTGAAATAACCTTGAACTTGGTTTAAACAAGAGTTGTTAGTCTGTATGATAGTCTGTAAATTGCGCATTAACATTGTTTTCTTGTAAATAATTATTGGATTTACATGTATTGAACATAGGCTGCATACGCAGCCTATGCTCAATAAATGTAGATCCATAAATTGAAATTTACAGACGATCTTAAATTTGCACTTACGAACATTTTAGTCGTAAGAAGCTTAGTGAAACGGGCCCCAGGGATCCTGTAAAGCCGGAACGAATGACGAAAGCCGGAACAACGTCTCTGTGTACCAGAATGCGGCTTTGCTGACGGTTTTAGTTTTGCACTGAAGAACTTCTTAGTCGTACGAAGTTTAGTGAAACGGCCCCCAGTTGTGTACGGAAATAATAGTTCGGTAAAACAAGCACAGTGGGACCTCTCTAAACCGGACACCTTTGGGATCCTATTGTGATTAATTTCGATACGTTTCACTGTAATTTATTTCATTGTTGTGTCTGTTTGTTTGTTTGTTTGTTTATTAGTGTTTAACGGCCTATCAACAGCTAAGGTCATGTAAGGCCGGGCAAACGGGTTCGATCCCATTTTAACCTGCTGCATTGGGGGGGGGGGGGGGGGGGCGGGGGGGGGGGGGGGGGGGGGAATGCCAAAATCAGAACGAAATATTTACATCGAGAACAAATATATTCAGCCCTGAAATTAGAATAACCTGACCTGGTGCCAGGTCCATACCACACCAAAGTCACTTGGCCCCTTCCCCTAAAATAGGATTACGAATATCGTAATACTCACATAAGGGGTATAACCAGATTCAACTGTCACATACAAAATGCCAAAGACGTATGTGAGGGCCAAACCAGGTCTCCAGTCGGGATTCCTGTAAGAATGAACCCCGATCGTTAAATTACCCATCGCGTGCTCCCACCTGCCACACACTGTTGTGTCTGTAAAACTATTTCATGTAGTGTACAATTACAGTGGCACCTCACTAAACCGGACACGCTGGGACATGCCAGGGTGTCCGGTTTAGAGAGGTTCCAGTGTACAAGACAGAGTACAGCGATCGATGATAATCGACGAACAATAATACCAGAAAGTAACAAGATTTGTCAGAAGACAACGAAGCTCGCCTGTTGGCAGCCTTCACTCAAACTTAGCACAGTTGCATAAAAAACATGAATATTATATAACTTGACCTTGGGTTAAGGGGCGTGCGGTGGACCTTGACATTGGGGTCAGTGGTGCAAGGTGGGTCGTGGGTTTGCTATAGCATAATATAGCATATAGCATAATAAAGCATATTAAGATGAATGCATGTATGAAATATCAATGCGCTCCGTGAAAACAGAAGTACATGTAAAACAAAATTTAACACAACGTTAAGTTTATGAACGCACTAAGTTGGTGATTTTCTATGAGAAATGCATGTACGAATGTGCTAAGTTTGTGACATTGACCTTGGGAAAGGGGTGCGGGAGAGGGGGGGGGGGGGGGGGGGTCATGGATTTGCTGTAGCACAATAGAGGATCATCAGATGAATGCATGTATGAACTATCAAAGCGTTCCCTGTAAAGAAACAGAAGTTACACAACATTTACCCCAACGTTAAGTTGATGAACATGCTAAGTTTGTGACCTTGACCTTGGGGTAAGGGTTGGGTGGTTGGTTGTGGATTTGCTACAGCATGATAAAGGGTCATCTGAGGAATGCATGTATGATATATCAAGGCGTTCCATGAAAGGAAACATATGTTATAAGACATTTACCCCAACGATAAGTTTATGAATGTGCTAAGCTTGTGATATTGACCGTGGGGAAAGGGGTGGGGGTGGGTCATGGATTTGCTATAGCACGATCGAGTATCATCAGATGAATGCATGTACGAAATATCAAGGCATTCCCTGTAAAGAAACAGAAGTTATAAAAAGACCTTTACTCCAACGTTAAGTTTATGATGTTGATCTTGGGGAAAGGGGTGGGGGAGGGTGGGGGGGGGGGTCATGGATTCGCTGTAGCACAATATAGGATCATCAGATGAATGCATGTATTAAATATCAAAGCGTTCCCTGTAACGAAACAGAAGTTACACAACATTTACCCCAACGTTAAGTTTATGAACATGCTAAGTTTGTGACCTTGACTTTGGGTAAGGGTTGGATGGTGGGTTGTGGATTTGCTACAGCATGTAGAGGGTCATCTGAGGAATGCATGAATGAAATATCAAGGCGTTCCATGAAATAAAACAGATGCTATATAAGACATTTACCCCAACGTTAAGTTTATGTATATGCTAAGTTTGTGATCTTGACCTTGGGGTAAGGGATGGGCGGTGGGTCATGGATTTGCTATAGCACGATCGAGTATCATCAGATGAATCCATGTATGAAATATGAAGGCGTTCCCTGTAAATAAACAGAAGGTACACAACATTTACCCCAACGTTAAGTTTATGAACATGCTAAGTTTGTGACCTTGACCTTGGGATAAGGGTTGGGTGATTGATCGTAGATTTTCTACAGCATGCTAGCCTGAGAGGGTCATCACATGAATGCATGTATGAAGTATGAAGACATTCCCTGTAAATAAACAGAAGTTACACAACATTTACCCCAACGTTAAGTTTATGAACATGCTAAGTTTGTTACCTTGACTCTGGGGTAAGGGTTGGGTGGTGGGTCAAGGATTTGCTACAGCATGACAGAGGGTCATCTGAGGAATGCATGTATGAAATATCAAGGCGTTCCATGAAAGGAAACATATGTTATAAGAAATTTACCCCAACGTTAAGTTTATGAATGTGCTAGGTTTGTGACACTGACCTTGGTGTAAGGGTTGTGTGGTGGGTCATGGATTTGCTACAGCATGATAGAGGGTCATCTGGGGAATGCATGTATGAAATAACAAGGTGTTGCATGAAAGGAAACAGAAGTTATAAGACATTTACCCCAACGTTAAGTTTGTGGACGACGACGACGCCGACGACGCCAACGACGACGCCGACGACGCCGACAACGCCGACGCCGGGGGTATGCCATAAGCTCTTCTGCACTTCGTGCAGGCGAGCTAAAAATGGCACCCGCATTTTTTTGGAAACCTTATACATTCAAGTGTATAAACACCGGGTGCCATAAATTAACACGAGGTGCCGGAATCTTATATCTATATACCTACAATTGCCCCTGGACTAGAAGGCAAACCGCCTAACTTCAGTTTACCGCCTAACTTTAGTTTACCGAACTCTTGTAGTGAAAACGTTTATTTATAGCCAAATTGTGTTATTTCGCTATATTTAAAGTTTTCAACGGAGATAATGGCCAAAAATGAAAAATTATCCGGTTGATGTAATTTGGAAGTGATACAACAAATTTCGCGTTTGTAGATTACCGAATATAGGAGAAAAGGGTGGTTACAAACTTGTTCACAAACCAATGAGTAACCAATATATAGCCGATCTATAAAGATCTATAAATAGATCGGCTAATAACAAAGGCGAACTTTATTTGTATATTTGTTTCTGATAATTACCAAAATATATGTAAAGTGTGCGAAGCCACGTACACTGACTGTATACATGTATTTTTGTCTGTAAATATTTTGTTCTGATTTTGAGATTTTCCTTCTTACCTACACATGAAACATGGGAGTTTACCCTGTTAACCGACCTAAACTGACTTTAGCTGATGATAAGCCATTAAACATCATTATATAAATAAATAATACTTATTAGTAATTTTGTGGAGCTAACCTACTTTCAGTACATTCAGTATTTTGATTATTCGCTGAATATATGCAGGGACCATACATACAATTTATTTTCGTCCCAGTCTCATATTTATGCGACTGCTGATACGTCTAACGTGTTCGCCATGTCAACAAACCCACGAATTGGAAGATAACGTTAATGCTTGTTCAGTGGGTCGTTTACAAATTATAAATTAATTTTCAAATTTATAATAAGTTCAATGTCATCACCATACAGACAACAACATGTACGTCGCACACGACTGACGCCATCAACATTAAAACGATGTTATGACGCTATGACGTGATAATAAGCACGTCAACAACCATTTAAATCTGCGGAGCCCCGCAGTGGACATGGATTTTTTTTATTAATTCGTTCCCACGAAATAACAATTCGTTCCCTCAATTTAATAATTCGCTCCCACGAATTAACCATTCGTTCCCACGATATGACAATTTGTAGGAACGAATTGTTAAATTGAGGGAACGAATTGTTAAATTGAGGGAACGAATTGTTATTTCGTGGGAACGAATTAAGAAAAAAAATTCTACGTCCCCTGCGGGGCTCCGTAATACCTCCCGCGTGGGCCCATGTGCCCCTAAATATGTAAGGAAATAGAAGTTATAACATATTTCTCTGATGTTAAGTTTTGTAAAGACTAAGTATTTGACATTGACCTTGGGATTAGCGGGGGTTAGACAGTCGTGGATTTGGCACAGCATGGTAGTAGAGCCATACAGAAATACAGGTGTGAAATATTAAGCATTTTAGATGAAGGAAATAGAAGTTATAACATATTTCTCTGATGTTAAGTTTAGTGACGGACGACCGCACGGACGGACGCACGGACGAAAGGACGGACGGACAACCTGACTCAAGTATACCCCCCACAACACGTTGCGGGGGTATATTAATTTATGGGGTAATTGTAGGATACATCATGCGTAATTTTGCCTTATTAGAAAATCTATCGTTGCTAGATGTGCCGGAGACAAGCGCGTGTCGGGTGAGATACGGAAATCTCACACTGACGGGCGTGACCTTATACGGATATTCTTGTCTCGGGGTACCAGGGGGCCGTTTCACTAAACTTCGTATGACAAACATGTTCGTAAGTGCAAAATTATGATAGTCTGTAAATTTCATATTAACAATGTTTTCTTGTAACCAATTATTGGATTTCCATCAAATACAATTTCCAGACGATCCTAAATTTGCACTTACGAACATTTTAGTCCAACGAAGTTTAGTGAAACGGGCTCCTGAAGAGCGAGAAATAGCGGTCACAAATCCGACATCCTCATCGTAGGCGTTAACCCTTCCTACGCTGTTGACGGAAATTGCCGTCTGCTGTTTTTCATTTTTGCTTTAATTCTTAACAAAAAACAAAAAACTGGTTTTGGCTGTTTTTGTCGAGAAATATTGAAAATAAAACATTTCCAGCAGACGACAGCATTTAATTCAGCGTAGTAAGGGTTAAGGCTATCCTTGACTCGGGGTACTGGTGGGCGAGAATACAGTTTCTGTAAATATTTTTCATGACAATTCGTACATCCGGCCATTAGGAACAACATCACATAACCTACCTTGTCTCAATTATTTTTGAAAATGCAAAAAGCGAAATTAATTGGGTTTAATATTTCAATAACAGCTATGGTCATATGTAAACGAGAAGTTTAAAGTCTCACCCGACAGACCAATGGGATGGAAACACTAGATCTATATATATGCAAGTATTGTTCACACCGAGGTTCATTTGATTATATTTATTGGTGTTTAAAGGTACATGCCCACGCAGTAGGCACAAACTGTTCTTTATAGGATTTAAATAAGTGTATAATTGTGTCACTATTCCACCAGTTCTAAAAATTACAAGTGCCCGCTATACAGATATAATCAATTAGTAATATTTATTTTACTGATAGTGACGCGCGGTGGTATCAGGCTATTTTCATATGCAAATGAGGCATGATATATTTTTTAATTATGTATACCAATTAAATGCGTCACCTGAACAAATAGTATTTTCGACATATTATCAAGAATGATTATTGCACATCAAAAAAATAAATACAGAGAATAAATAGTAATGTCCGTTAACATTTTAAGGAAACACGATTATCGCCCCTGATATCAGTGTGTAAATTTACGGCTACTATAAATTGTATAATAATGCCAATCAATACGTGGAATAACGGTGAATGAATGTTTATTTTGCCAGAAATGTGTCAGATGATGTCTCTGATGTAAGTAACATTTTGTGCCTACTGAGTGGGCATGTACCTTTAACGGCCTACACTCAATACTCGCAACAAGGAGTTTATGTTTCTCACTCACAACCTCCAGTACTGAAGTCCAATGCTATATCCCTTAGGTCAGGTAATCTGCCATGTATTGAACGAATACGTACTGCCTGATAACATGTTGTTGTATCCGGGTTATAACCGAATGATGTCAGTGTAATGACGCAACGTAAACAAGTCCGCGTTCTGTCCATAGATAACGACGCCATCTGTGGTCATTTTCGAGCATAAAACATTACCTGATAAATAGAATATCATGCTAGTGTATTTATCAGGCTCGGCTCGGAAACGGTAAGAATTCATCGGCAAGCCTCGGAATTCCTACGCGTTTCGTAGCCTTGCCTGATAAACTTGATATTAAACTACAAGCCTGGTATTCTCTATACATTAGGTAACTTGCATTGACCGAATACACACACAGACTGATGACAACTTGTCTGTTGATATCAAGTTTATCAGCCTGTATACAGAAACGTCTCGCGTTGTATAGACTTGCCTGATAAACTTGATATCTAAAGACGCCAGCCTAGTAGTCTCTATTTATCAAATATACTATTACAATGTGTATGATCACGTGGTTACAACAACAACAACGTCGCCCATTCCAAAGTAAGTATTATTTGATAGTTTCCTTAATATGCAACGTATTTTGATGAAATATGGCGCAGTAAACGAGTCATCATGAGATGCATTTGGTGGTCTAGGAAGTTTGGCACAGACTTGTGTCGTTTTTGCAAAGAATCGATTTCCGTGTCGGAGACACGGAAATCGATTCTTCGCAAAAACGACACAAGTTTGGGCGAAAATACAGAGACCACCAAATGCAGCTGAACAAGACGCGTTTGATGCGCCATATTTCATACGTACTTTGAATCGGTACTTGTTTTTGTTGTTGTTGTTAGTACCACGTGATCATACACCTTGTATTACAGTCTCTCAAGAATAAATTTGATAGTATAACGATCAGCTGCAGGAAGATGACCACTTGCTGGTGCGAATCCAGGCGGGGCCGTGTCCGGCGCACACCCCCCTCTAAAATTGGTCGAATTTAGATTTTGACCCATTTTTTACGTGGATTGATCTGATTATTTCCTTATTTCTCACACAAAGTGTATGTTGTTGTTACCACTCAGTTGAACCGTCTTGTCGACGGTTGACGAGACGGTTCAACTGAGTGGTAACAACATATACGTTTGATAAGAAATACGAAAAAATGCAGAAATTAATTTGAATTCTATGAAAGTTGACGATCATATGTGTATCATTTGAAATGCACGCCCCCTCTAGACATAAATCCTGGATCCGCCCCTGACCTTTGGGTATTGGAGCTGATGAGAGCTCCATGACTCGCAGTATTCAGCGGACATAACTCTTCAATGTTCACAGAGCATGGTATGCCACAGTTGTATACCTTTAGCGGATATCTGGCTGAAAAAAATGGGGCTTATGGGATTTGTTATCAGTGTATTAAACTCATGATCAAACAGAACGAACTCATGCAACCTGATAATGAGCTGTATTTCATTGACGAAATTGCAAATAGTGCAGATCCTAATCACACTGCGGGTGCACAGGCTGCTCTGGATCTACACTGTTGCAAAACACATACTTTTTTCCATTTCTCCCGTCGCAGCCACATATTGAACATATGGATGACAATACACATGTACATGAAGTTTCAAGCCAATTGATCATACGGTAAAGAGTTATAGCAGAATGGAGAAATGCGCACGTATCTACTCTACAGAAGCATAAAGGATACGCTATTTATCCCGTCAACACAGTGCGTATGTGCCGTGAAACACGGTGCCGTGAAACATTTTTTGATATCCAGTCAATACTATTTTTTCATTTTACAGCCATTTGTAGGTGTTGACGGGATAAATAGAATAGTAGGTTAGTGCCGTGAATGGGGAAAATATCTGGCGCGGCACGGAAACGGGATGTGCTCGGCAGAGCCTCGCCCATCCCGTTTCCTGAGCCTTGCCAGATATTTTTTTCCCATTCACGGCACTAACCTACTATTCTCTATTTATGTCAGACTAGCGTCTTTTGATACATGTAAAAGCATCAGATGATTGGAAGAAAACAAATAGCTCTGCTATTCACAAGAAAGGAAGCCGTCTAACAGTCTAGCTTTACGGAGCCCCGCAGAGGACGTAGAAGTCTTTTTTTTTATTAATTCGTTCCCAGGAAATAACAATTCGTTCCCTCTATTTAACAATTCGTTCCCACACGAATTAATAATTCGTTCCCACGAATTAACAATTCGTTCCCTCAATTTAACAATTCGTTCCCACGAAATAACAATTTGTTCCCACGGGAACGAATTGTTAATTCGTGGGAACGAATTGTTATATCGTGGGAACGAATTATTAATTCGAGGGAACGAATTGTCATTTCGTGGGAACGAATTGTCATTTCGTGGGAACGAATTGTTAATTCGAAGGAATTAATTGTTATATTGTGGGAAGGAATTGTTAATTCGAGGGAACAAATTGTTAAATTGTGGGAACGAATTGTTATTTCGTGGGAACGAATTAATAACAAAAACCCATATAACTTTAATGGTGTGTAGGATGCCGGAAAGAATTATAAGAGATGAAACAGTAAATCACATGGAAACAAATAACCTATTTAAAATATACCAACATAGATTCCGGAAAGATCATTCATGCATAACGTAATTAACTAGAAACGTGGTCTGTCGGCACACGAATGCCCCCGCTGGCAGCCAAAGAAAACGAGGCATATTTGATTATAAGTCATTTACCCGAGCGTTAAGGTTTTGAACGCACCTTGACCCTGGGCTTAGTGGGGGCGGGACAAATGTGGATTTGTCACAGGACGGTAGAGGACCATTGTAGCAATGCGTGTGTGAAATGTGAAGCAGATACGAGCAAGGAAACACAAATTATAAGCCATTTATCTGAATGTTAAGGTTTCAAATGCACCAAGTCTGTGACATTGACCCTGTGCTTAGCGGGGGCAGGACGAATGTGGATTTGTCACAGGGCGGTAGAGGACCATTGGAGCAATGCGTGTGTGAAAGTTAGTGTAGGATTGAGAAACGCGCAAAAAAAGTGGCAAGTAAACAATTAAAGTGGAAAAGGTGAAGGTCAAAGGTGAAGGTCGAAGTAATGGGTGGTGGAGTGTGTAAGGCATGTTCATATGTATCATGTGTATAAATATTTAAGCGATTGGCAAAAGTATTGAGAAGTTATTGTAGGATTGAGAAACGTGCACGTACATTTGTCCCAAAGTGCTAAGTAAACATTTAAAGTAGAAAAGGTGAAGGTCAAAGGTCAAGGTCGAAGTACTTGGTGGTGGAGTGTGTAGGGCATGTTCATATGTATCATGTGTATAAATATTTAAGCGATTGGCAAAGTATTGAGAAGTTAGTGTAGGATTGAGAAACGTGCACGTAGATTTGTCCCAAAGTGCCAAGCAAACATTTAAAGTGGAAAAGGTCAAGGCCAAAGGTCAAGGTCGAAGTACTGTGGGTGGAGTGTGTAAGGCATGTTCATATGTATCACGTGTATAAATATTGACATAATATGTGAAGGCATGTAGAAGTTACTAAATAATATGGTAATATCGGGACGTACGGACTTAGTAGGGTACATAGTTTGTGTACACAACTCATCTGTACTCATAGTACAACTCATCTGAAACCGTCCAGTCGATCGATCTAAAACTATAAACACGTCTTCTACACATATTGGAGATGTGCACTTTGGTGTTTTTATGCCGAACAAATATTTTGTAACAAAAATATCACCTTTTAAACTTGGTAATTTTTTTCCACATTTTTGTATCCAATTATATATAATTTCTACTTTACACATCTCTACCTAAATTAGTATACCTGTTTATTACAACAAGAGGAAGAAATAATGCTATATTTTCAACTTCTCATTAATGTTTCTTGCCTTGGTGACAGCTTCACATTTCTGCATCTTCGCAGTCTGGCCCATCTTCGACGGGCGTATTTTGCGACTTACGACACTCTTGTTTCTTGTATGTTTCTGCCGTAGCGTGCGCCTGTTTGTATCTGTGAGTGTGAGCTACTGTATTTGATCCATTGAACAGTCATGCAGGAATCATGTTTTAAAGGTACCGATATAATGGACGCCAGAATAAATTTACACAAAACAAATGGTGTACATGTTGCGTGGTTGCCAATGTGTACTTTATTATGCCCCCGTCACCGCATGGTGAGGGGGGCATATAGTGTTACCGGCGTCCGTACGTCCGTCCGTACGTCCCAAAACCTTAACGCTCGTATAAATGGCTGATAATTTCTGTTTCCTTGCTCGGATCTGCTTCACATTTCACACACGCATTGCTCGAATGGTCCTCTGCCACCATGTGACAAATCCACATTCGTCCCGCCCCCGCTAAGCCCAGGCTGAAGGTGCGTTCAAAACATTAACACTCGGGTAAATGAATTGTAATCAAATATGCCTTGTTTTCTTTGGCTGCCAGCGGGGGCATTCGTGTGCCGACTGGCCATATTTCTAGTGATTGATATCAAATGAGCCAGTTGCTGAGACTTACCTTATAGCATTGACATATGTTACATATATTGGTTTAGGAACATATGTTCCGGAAATCTTGTCAACATTTGATAAACACTAGCAGAATTCATGCAGAATTAAATTCCGCATGTGCTCTACAATTTTTGATTACATTTATGGAAAATATCGTACTGTTTCTAAGTAATTAGCATCAAAATATAGCAATGCTACAAGGTATGTCTCAGACAGAAACTGGCTCAAATGGTATTGCCTAACTTGTATGAGTAGTTTTGCAATTCACGCTTTATCGGGTATCAACAAAATGTAGTTTTTACAGTAGGGAGGGTTTTTCAGTGCAGCTGACAAATTAGTCAATTACCAACCCATATTTACAGATATGGTAATAGACAAACTTGCAGTTAGTTTAAAATATCACGATTGCAGAAAGCAAGCGCTGACACGTCGTACAAGAACAACAACAACCCAGTACTTAGATATACGTACCTACTGTCTGTTCTACATTTTGCTGCCTACAAACTTCTGGCTATTAAACGCGTTACATTTCAGAAATATTTAAATGTAAGTAGTTTTTCATCAATAACAAAAATGTCACCCTTCCCAATTTATTTTATTTGACGAAATTCCAGCAACTATTGATTTTATTGATCATCGACTTGCCTACAAATGTATATAATAGTGGTTCTGTACCATATCCATTTTATTCAGAGTTTTCAATAAAAGTTTAAGCACATACACTTTGTTGTGCTCGTTATTTCCATCTAGAGTATAACTATGTATATTGTGGGTAGCCGTTTTGGAGCATGATATCAGAATTCCGATTAGTGCTAATTATATTACATTTAGGGGATGCGGCTTTTGCGTGATGAGCACCTGGCTTCAGATCGGGCTATTCTCATTTCGGCTGAATATATTTTTAGCTAACCTCAGCCAAAGGCTCAAGTGAGCTATTGTTACCCGTTTTTCGTCCGTCTGACGTCCGTCAACACTTCTCAAACTTCTTCAAATGTTGACCAAACTTCACGGGGATGGTATATGTGTTGGTCCTTTTCAGATTTGTTTAAATGGACGTTGTCGCATATCCAAGATGGCCACCATAGAAAAGTAGGTCAAATTCTTAAGAAAAAATCTTTTTACAGATCGCTAGACGGATTTCGACGAAACTTGGCAGGAATGATCTAGTCAATGCTCTTTCAAATTTGATAAAATGATAACCCCGGGATAAAAAATGGGCGAGTGATGACCCGGCATTAAATGACAGTAGCTATTGATAGGCCGTTAAACACCATTAAAACCTAACTATGTATCATGTGCTTGTTGAAGATAACAAAGAGCTATTGTCGCCACATCGGTGTTTGTGTCTGTGTCTGCATACCAAACTCTACAGTCAAGAATATCTTGATATTTCATATATGCATTTGTAACATCTGGGTGGTTGGTCGGGCGAACGTGATGGTGTAAATTAACGGTAGGGGTAACGGTTCCTCCTTATAGGAATCACGATATGCCTGGTTTGGCCCTCGGGTTACTGTAGAATTAGTTACTAAATTATATCTGACAGAAGCAGTGGCATGTTTTACCTGTGAAAATGTAAATGTTAGTTACAGTTATTTTTTATGAATTAATAACTTGCATGTCATGTAGGACAGAGATGTTTGTGGACTGGTTATTCTGTGATAAACAATTGATTTGATTTAATGGTGTTTAACAGCCTGTCAACAGCCAGGTCCTCACCACACCAGTCATTTAGCCCCACTCCTCAAAAGTAACAGGATTAGTAATAATCTTATTACTTTTATACTGGGTATATTACAACCGGATTCAACTCTAACATACCAGAAAGCCAACAATGTACATGAGGGTCAAACCAGGGATATCGGGATTCTGTTAAGGATGAATCCCATCGTTAAAATTACTATTTACTACTCCCACTTGCCACCCGCTATGTGATAAATCATGAAGGCACCATTTAATTGCAGTGTTATATACCATACACAAAAACTGTACAAAACAAGCCAATCGCCAGGGAGTGTTTCACCCACTACTGCAGCTGTCGGAATAAAAATAAAAGCCATCAGAGAGTGGCAAAAACTTTAATGCAAATGTATAGGACGTACACACGCACATCAAAAGCGGTGACTATATCACAACGACAACAAGCGTCTGTGATAAAAATAACAAAAGGCCATACAGATTTGCTCAATAATAATTGCTGGTACCTGTGTCATTGTCGCCATGTACTTTCGAAGTGATGTACTGGTGGTCCTGTCAGGGGCCGCCAAGTCTGCTCTTGCACATGCCTTGGCAAGAGCATCATATGCCCGCACAACGCCATCGCCTGAAAAAGAAGTGTATGGCTGTACAGTTAAAACTAATTACCGCTGATTGTACACAGTTTTAGAGTTATGCTACGAAAACGTAAAAAGAGCAAAGATAAACAAAGGAGATAGTTCGAAAATTAGAGATGAAAAGGTTGTCCTACTTGTGTGCGACACGTTGTTGACCAGATATCCCCCAGTATCCCCCGGTGTTCATAGAACATGGATGCCCGACCTGCAGCTTTTCAATACGAGAATGGCCACGGGCAGCATGAGAATACACATAGGGAGAATACTCAAATTCAGCAGTTGAATTTACAATATCCTGATTTGTTGCCAGGTGATCTTACCACAGCAAAATATGTGTACCAACTTTGATCATGATTCATCAAGTAGAACTCAAATTATTGCGTGGACAAGGATACAGAGAGTGACAATTAAAAATAGCTGTCAAAGGAAGAAAAGTCATCGGACATTTTAAAAAAATCAAAAGACTTCGTCTTGTCGTAATAAACATGGTATACCAAACTTAGTTATGAGCCGCCAAGAAGAACTTAAGTTATTGTGTACAGAGTGCGACAAATAAAAAATGGCCGCCAAGGGGAGGTAAGTCATTGATTTTTTTGGAAATCAACAGGCTTCTTCATCTTGTCGTGATAAACATGTATACGGAATTTGGTAATGATCTGTCAAGTAGAACTCTAGTTATTGTGTGGACAAGCTGTAAAACCAGCCCGTATAGGGTGAATACATAATATGTCCCGTTTTTTAGCCATACAAACCTTGGCCAACTACAGGGCGATTCCAAATAATCTTCTGGTACTAAGTTTTCACCTGATAACACTGAACAAATATGTGTGGACTAGACCGATCAGCATCTTGTCTAAATGCAGCAACAATTTTGAGGGATTTTTTTAGGAAAAATTATGAAAATGACCAGCCCGATGAAAGCAGTTAGCACCTACATTTTACCTGGGTATAGTTTATGCTGGCAAAATATCCAGTTGTGATAATGGCCTACTATACCTGCTTGGTCATTCAGCTCAATGGAGTAGATAACAATTACCTTGATGCTCTTCGATCACAGCATTGTGACCTCCATCTGCCTCGAGAGTATGACCTTCTTCCCAGAGATCATGAATTTCGCCTGCCTCGATATTGCGACCTCCTGACCCGATATTTTGACATACACCTGCCTCGATATCGTCACCCCCGCCGGCCCCGAGATTGTGACCTCCTGCCTCGTGATCGTGACCTCTGATTGCGCAGAGACAATGTTATGTACATTTAGTTACATAAACAGCTCTAGCTGTATATTGTATGTATTCCCAGATATCATGAACTAGACAAATGCCCATTTCAATACATAGATTATGTACAGGTAGATGGTACAGTTTAATGTCACAGATTTATGCTGACCTGTGTATAACTGAAATAATCAACCATGTGATAGTTTACCATTAAAAACAATAGCAGTTTGTATGTATTCCCAGGCAGTGGCGATTCATGTCATAAGTGCCATTTCTCACGCGTTAGAATTATAATCGTAACATGTTACTTTTGAGAAGTAACAAGTTAGAAATGTATGAACTATATTATAATAAATACACACATTACTAGTGTAGTAGTACGGCCATAGTACAATAATCGAACATTTGTACTCCCAGCCGCCGACGAGATATTTTTCACTTTATAACACATTCCCCTCCTACTACACTAGCAATTACCGTAGCATTAGACATGGGGTGTTAGAAAATAGTTCTAACGTATTAGACATCTTGACTGTTAAGTGTTTGTGTTATAAGTGCCATTTCTAAAGTTCTAATGTGTTATTTTTGACACAAATTTGGGTGTATATGATATTTGAATGGAGACTTTTCCCCCAACAGTTTTTACTCAAAAGTCAAGTGTGTGCGTGTGTCATATATTCAGACAATGACAGCATGATTGCCCCACTGGGACAAGACAAAATGTAAACTGAAATGCTTCAACTATGAACCTATCTGAATCTTTCCAATCTAAGGGGTGATGGATACAGACACATGTCAATTACAAACATGTACTCAAATGAGTGTGATTTATTAACACAATGGCATTGTAGGCAGAATATAATGTTGGACTGAATTCCTTGTGCGTGCTCCCCATTCCATCACCTCCTCTCCAATGTTTAAGAAAATGATAGGCGCATTAACATGTATTGCCCATGCCACTGCTTACTGAAGCAATGTTTCCAGGGAAGTGCCGAACAGTTGGATTGTTTATAGTGATGCTGAAACGTAATATTTTCAACAATGCACTACAGCTGAAATAAAGCGCTTCTGGTTATAACGCTATCTCCATTTTCACCCTATGGCTACCAAAATTGAAAAACCCTAACTAAGATAAATAACTAAGTAATTCAAATGAAAATGTAGTTGGTCACATGATGGTCACAGATTTGACACAGTGGTTATAGGTGTACACTGCCAGTTGATGAAGTTGTCCAAGTTGTGTGGTTGTAGCGCCAATAGTATTGAACATAGAAGCTTGACAAATATGCTATCGGAGAGTGGCAGACCCCCGCCCAGAAAGTTAATGACCAAACTGTGAGGGTTGTCAGCATAGCTTCTGCGTTTCGCAAAATTGTAAAGAATTTCTACAGACAAACGTCAGAGAGACATAGGGGCGATTGCTACCCCCATTGCTTTACAGACAGGGGTTAAAAACCTCAACCAAGGGAAATACATGTAACTAAGTAATCAAAGTAAAAACAGTAAGTGAAGGTCACCTGATTATCAACCACATACTTGACAGTGGTTATTGGTTTTCAAGTTCAGTTATGCTCCGAACATGAAAGTGTCTGAGGCAGAGCTCCAGATAAGGTGCGTATTTGCGCAAATACCCAATTAAAACTAGAAATGGACGCTTGTCGACAAGCGCATGTGTATCCCCCTCCCCAGATACACAAGTAGTTTGAAAAAAGGGTGTTCGAGTTATGCTCCGGAGACAAAATCAGTGACGGAAAAAACAAAGGGAGATAACTAAAAAATTAGTGATGCAAGAGTTATCATTCTTGCCTGACACACCTTTAGGGTTGTGGTCTATGCATGTGTGAAGTTTCATGAAAATATTCCAAAGGGTGTTCGAGTTATGCTCCGGACAAGAAGTGTCTGCGGCGGACGCGGACGCGGACGCGGACGCGGACGCGGACGCGGCGCGCTGTCAAATCCATAGTATCCCCCGACGGAGTCCGGGGGATACAATTACCAAAAACCCAATTGAAATCAGAAGTAGTGAGTATGAAAAAGCAATGAAAACTTGGTATCTTTATCATGCTACAGAAAACAATAAACACACCACAAATATAGCATATTTTTCTATTTTTCCATGAAAACAAATCTTGGTATTTCATTAGAATTGTCTCCAAGGAAAAAATTCTAATGAAATACCAAGATGTGTTTTCATTTAGAAGTAATCTATTAAATAATTTCTGTCTGTTGATGTGTAAACAGTAGTGTGATTATATTTTACACTATTCAAATTTTGAAATACCTAATTGCTTCAGAAATGATGGAGCGACAATACTCAATTACTAACTCAGTAACTATCACTAATCAGACATGCTGAAAGTATTTACATTTTTAAATTGTTCTAAAATGCAAGTACAACCCACAGTGTATGGACATTGCATCCCACAGTGTATGGACATCGCACCCCGCAATATCTATCAGACATACTGAAGTTATTTAAATTTTAAATCATGCAAGTACAACCCACAGTGCATGGCCAAAGCCACAGTGTATGGAAAATCGCACCCCTCAGTATCTATCACTAATCAGACATGCTGAAATTATTTTAATTTTTAAATTGTTCTAAAATGCAAGTACAACCCACAGTGTATTGGACATTGCACCCAATCGCATGATTTATACCGGACTTGATTATAGATATAAATTTGCATTTTCGCCCTAAAAGACGCGAACATTCATGATCCGAGTTAATTGTTTTTTTGATGATTGGGGAAAAAAGAGCCCCGAGGGTTGGGGAAGGGCCGATATTCAGTCCCTGGAAACATCGTAGTTTAGTCCCTGCAGGAGACCGACGTCATTCTCTAGTCTCCATTAGCCAACCAAATCACTGTGTCACGTGATTTAAAAATCTTAAAGACGGTGGCCAATATTTATTGATAATCAGAAGTGAATGTGTTTGATTTAAAGTAGTGAATTTATGTTAGTGTGATGTGTATTGATACAGTTTACAATCAAAATTGTTTTGCACATTGTTTAGAAATATGTTTCATGCATATGTGGCTGTTACTGGACTGGAGAAATGGGGCTTAACATGGGATTTATGACCAGTGTAGCTCCAGATCGAATAGCACTCCTGTAGCATGACAACAACATAAATTGCTCGTTAGAAGCATGACAGATGTTTTATTGATGGAATGGCGAACAGTGCAGATCCTAATCAGACTGTGCAGATGCACAGGCGATCTGTATCTACACTGGTCGCAAAACCCATAAGCCCCATTTATCCAGTCACAGCCACATATACAAACAATAACAGACCATCCAAGACATGCTAGAAGCACCTGTGTGAAAAACGCAATGCCAATGAGAGCGAACGGACCAAAATGAGAATGAATCGACTTGAGAGTGAATTGACCAGTAGCCTATTTCACCAACATTGCAAAGTATACTTTTCTAGCAAAGTATACTTTGAGGGAGTAATCATTTATTTATTTAAAAGTATACACACTTATTATACTGAATGTATTACATTATCACAGGCAAAATGGCTGTGATAATGTAATAAATTCAGTATAATAAAAATTAATAAATTTATCCTTAAATTGAAAATTTCGCCTTCAAAGTATACTTTGCTAGAAAAGTATACTTTGCAATGTTGGTGGAATAGGCTACTGATAACGTGACCGCTACGTCTCACTTCCCACTATCGTGGTCGAGACAAAAATCATCGAATTATGTTTATCAATGGAGATCAACTTAAACCAAATTGACACATATATTCATTCCATATTGATGAAAACTCCACTGCACAGGAATGCCACACCGAAAACAGAATATATTTGAAAGCCAAAACAAGGTCGTTGATCAGTAGTAGTTAATGGTACTATAATTATATCAGCAGTAATGTCATTCCAAAGAAAGCATGATAGTATATCATAGGCGGCGGAAGCGGAAGCGGACACTTATGGGGGGGGGGGGGAGGGGGGGGGGGGGGGCATATCATAAGGTTTTTGCAAACAGGTTTAGCATGCGTCACACATCGTATACATTACAGGACCAATATTGGATCTACATGGGATCAATATGGGCTACCCACATGGGACCAATATGATTTTCAATCTAGGGCCCATATGGGCATCCCACATGGTTTTCAATGTGGGTCCAATATGGGCTACCCAAACGGGGCCTATAAGGTTTTTGCAAACCAGTTTGGCATGGGGCCCACTTCGTATTCAAAACAGGACCCGTATGGGACCAATATGGTTTATATTTGGGGCCCATATGGGATACCCGTATGGGACCTATATGGTTTATATTTGGGGCCCATATGGGATACCCACATGGGACCAACATGGTTTTCAATTTAGGTCCCATATGGGATACCCACATGAGGATCATAAGGTTTTTGCAAACCAGTTTGGCAATGGTCCCACATTGTATACAATACAGGTCCCATATGGGATCTACATGGGACCAATGTGGTTTTCAATTTAGGGCCCATATGGGCAACCCACATGGGTCACATAAGGTTTTGCAAAACAGTTTGCCATGGGTCCCACATCGTATACAATACAGGTCCCATATGGGATCTATGTATGGGACCAATATATGCTACCAACCTTGGACCAATATGGTTTTCAATGTAGGGCCCATATGGGCAACCCACATGGGTCACATAAGGGTTTGCAAAACAGTTTGCCATGGGTCCCACATCGTATACAATACAGGTCCCATATGGGACCAATATAGGCTACCCACCTGGGACCAATGTGGTTTTCAACTTAGGGCCCATATTGACAACCCACATGGGTCGCATAAGGCTTTTGCAAACAATTTTGGCAAGGGTCCCATATAGTATACATTATAGGACCAACATGGTTGTGCGATGTATCTCAATATATTGCCAGCATTGTGTCTGTAGCAATAAATGAGAACAGTGACTACAAATGAACAGAATATAGGTTTATTACTCAATAATTCCAGCACAAAAATATTTACACAATTCCCTAACATTTCATTGGTCCGCAGCAAGTCTCTGTGCAGAATTTATATCCCAGTAAACTCCATGCCGAACTACTTTCCGTAACCGTGAGGCGCAGTTAAAATAATTCTTAAGAAAACGGAAAATAAACACATTTTCTTGATGAATTTATTTCAAATGCTGGAATTATAAGGAATGAATGGCCTTTTTGTGGAATTTATCGGGGATATAAACTTGGAAAAGTCGCGGGAATACTGGACGAGGCCTTCCGGCCATCGTCCAGTATTCCCGCGACTTTTCCAAGTTTATATCCCGATAAATTCCACAAAAATGCCATTAATTCCTGTAATACTGCATGTGCAGTTTTAAGAGTCTTAACGAACCATGGGATGTAAAACACACTGTGAAACAGCATCTACTGGCATAACAAAATGAAAAAATATATGACTAGAACACATCAACTTAAAGATTGGGGCCCTCAATTTCAAATGACAATGCATGTAAACAATATATTGTTATGGAAATAAAATGTGTACCTAATTAAATAATTATTGCCACAAGTTTTTAACATTAAAAGTATTCATTTTTACACAGCATAATGAGTATTAACTAATAGTTAAGAACTTACCGTGTTTTGTAGCGGTGATCACCAGTTTATGTGCATGCGAAGACAGACTGACAGTGTGATTAGTTTTAATTATTAATTAAATAAAGTATGTCACTATGTGTATTAACTTAAACACGGTTGCTGTCGATATCTTATAAAGTATAGAAATTGCATGGACAAATAAATATTTACTTCTGAAAAAATAACATTTTGTTTTAATATTTTCAGAAAACACGGTTAACTCCCCTGACCTCAAGATTATTTATTTCCGTCACACAAATACTACCGGTACAAAATAGTACCAATATGTGTACCCGGTAATACAAATTAAACACTCTTTGTAAAAATTAATGACATATATTGCTGAAGAACCAAACACATATTTATCCCGTCAACACAGTGCGTATCTGCCGTGAAACACGGTGCCGTGAAACAGTTTTGATATCCAGTCAATACAATTTTTGCATTTTACAGCCATTTGTAGCTGTTGACGGGATAAATAGAATAGTAGGTTAGTGCCGTGAATGGGAAAACATATCTGGCGCGGCACGGAAACGGGATGTGCTCGGCAAAGCCTCGCCCATCCCGTTTCCTGAGCCTTGCCAGATATTTTTTTCCCATTCACGGCACTAACCTACTATTCTCTATAACCCCTACAATACATGCTGATGTGCGGGACCCCGTCTTTAACAATAAGGCCATAACAAAGTATGTTGGTTCTCGATATTTCAACATTGCGTCAGAATATCCTGCAGTCAAGCATTTTATCGACATTGGAGAAATAATAATCGTACTGTAAATTCGCATTTAACTAGAAATAAGATTTCTACATGCACTTTCAATATGTAAGGCCTACTCAGACTGTGCCTAGCCCTACTGACAATAAAAAACATACATCTACTGTCCATCATAAAAAACATATACTGTACTGATTAATTCCACTGGGATGCGTAAGATCCTTTCTGCTTCCGAAGGCCCATAAACCCTTTTCATCCAATCGCTGCCACACATGCTGAATAGATTATAGTTTTCTTTTGTTGTATATGCACTATACAAATTTCTCATGCCATGATCATATATGTAAATGTATAATTATATCTTTGTTCTGTAAAGTATTGAGAAAGAAAATATTAAATGACAAAAAAATAATATGCTAAGGACCCGTGGGGCCCCTGATAACCCAATGATTCATGCATAATTGCTTCGTAAATGTGAAGGGATATATGCATAACATACATGTGAACATTTTCTTCTTACTATATCCTACACAGTGCATGGAGTTGCCATGTCGGCCATCTTAGTGTGGACAAGCTATCGGCCAGTTTTACCTCTTACTGCGTTTGCCACCTACCACTAATAATATGACAAACACATGAATAAAATTTGGGGCAACATGATGGGGATACATCAGACAACAGCGTGCTATGCCTTGTTTTCATCAAACTTATATACAAAGTCTGATATATGAAGGGTTTGTTGACCCTTTGTTAAAATGTTTGAGAATTCAGTATTGACTGTGTAACAGTAAGAACAATGCACAGTGCTGAAGATATAGACCTGTATTACCATACATACAGTATCGATTCCAAGATTCCAATGATTTGTAAGCAGTTATCTGAGTGTATTGATACTACTGTCTACTTGCCTGCTATGCGAGTAAATACGGCTTTACATGTGTCAGATGTACTTCTAATAATAGACAGTGCACCAGTTTGACAGTGGATGCATGGAAAAAGTGTCCATTGTATATTTTCTGAGTGATGGTAGGAAAGCTCAGATATCTAGCGTTTTGTGTAGTCTGCTGAAATAATATTTATAGGACGTTGTCGTTCTATATATCTAGGACGTATTTCACCAAATTTTATTAGATTTGCTGCCATATTATTGGCTGTACGTGTCAAACGCTCCAAGTGGTGAAACTGTCCGTAATATGTACAAACTAAAATGGAGAAGATGGCAACTCAATGCTCTGTATAATATACTCTAAGAAGAACCGGGTTAGATTATAGTTTATATAGATAGTCAGTCGCATGTATGATTATACTACATTTGAAACAAAAGGTCCCATACTATGGAAGGGGATATCCGCCACTACATTGCATGCTGCTTCATGACAATGCAGTCGACCATTGTTACATGTCATCCTGCACTGCGGCTACTCGTTACTGCTCAATGACAACTCCATCGTGCATTATTACATTTCACATTGCATACCTCGATTGGCTATTTAACATTGATACATGTCATATTCTGCCATGTGTCATTCTGCTTACTGCTTGCTGGGATGCGTATATGACTATATGCATTCCGCCGAATGACGCATGCAAGCACGCATAATGGCCCATGTCAGAATATGAAATGGCCGAATGAGGGATGCCAGCATCGCAGTAAGCAGTAGGTCGAATGAAACTTGGCAAAATGTGCAACGCCCTCTGTTGTCATAATGGGAACGCTTCCATTATGACGCCAGGTGGCGCTCCAAAACAAGTACAGTAGACATTTTTTCTTGTGGTATCTTGTCACTGTGCCACCGCGGGCATAATGTATTTAAAGTGGTAGATCACCGCGGGCATAGCCTACCTGTCCCCCGCGATCACTGTTTCAGGCAGTGGGATCGCGGTGACAGCATCCTCGGTCACTGTGATCAATGTGCGGTCACTGTCGCACCCCCCACCACCCCCCCACCCCCCTGCGTACGGGCCTGTCGTAACCTGTTTCGGCTATCGTATTATTTTTGAGCGACTGACGGGGACGAGTAGGTCGAAGGGCGAAACGG